>JAHLJT010000293.1:0-11735 GCA_031308135.1 Acheta domesticus
ACAGATTAATGTAAGTAATTTTCCACTCTATTGATGACCGTGTTAACCACCTTCAACAATGAATTAGCGGCGAAAATGGTATTGAGCAACGAAAGGCACTGAGAAAAGCACAGCGTACTTCAAAACATCAATCCATTTCTTCACCGATGCGTTCAAATTATTTGAATAGTTGTACAATCCCCGTGTTTCCGATACTCAATACCATGAATGAAGACGGTTGGAACCTTACAGGAGCCGCAAGATATATCTGATACAGAAATTATTCAATACGTCGTATCGAATTCCAGTACGAAACCGAAACAAACTTTTTGGCGTGTCTATCATGGTCCTTTTATCATTTCCTCAAAATATTCCGTTCTCATAGTATCATTCCGAGTAAAATACATAACAAATTATATAATATTCATAATATTCGAGAACATTTAATGCCCGGAACGAAATGGAAATAATTTGTGATTCGCCATCACTTTAATTATTCACGGCTGTAATTCATTATTCAATATGAGATCGAAGCACTTAATATTAAATCGCACTAGTAAGTAAAGTTGAGTAAAATATTACGAGTAGCTTTTATATCATTATTGGAACGTAAACTTGGAAGAAATGCTCTGAACTTTGATTACAGTTATGTAGTAAAATTGCCATTGTACCACAAAATTGCAACAAAGTAATACAAACTAAAAAGTTCACCGTGTAGTTGAAATTGAACGTGGCCATCTTTCAGCTAGCGACGTCGTTCTTCCACCCATTGCACGAACATAGCGCGCCTTATTGTTCCATTTTTTGACGTAAATAAAAAGGTAGTATATCTTGGAAGCGTCGCGGGGCGGTCAGGTAAGTCGAGAAGGCCACCCACCCGCACGTCGCTCGCCCGCCCTGTGTCGCCGGCCCCCCGGGGCCCTCAGAGGTGCCGCCGCCCCCGCCCCCGCCCCGGCCCCAGGCCACGGCTCCGCCCCACCCTCGCCCCGCGGGGAAAGTCGCACGACACGTAAACAGATGTTTGGACTTCTTAAGCGGCTCACCGCGACTATTGTGGGTATAGACCACGCAGGGGTTTGCGTGTCCGGAAAAGGGAGGCGGTGTATGGAAATGGAGCATTGTCGTATCTTCGCGTTTTTGTTTTATGGAATCCGAAGAAGTATTGTCTGCGGAGACGTAGTTGATGAACCAAGTTTGAAAACATAATAGATATTTTTAAAACAATAATATTAACTGGCTGGATCCGTGCGAATACTCCGCACTTTGAAATAATAATTACGTTCAAAGTGAAAATTATTCCACAGTACTCGCAGATCCCAACATTGAACGATCAGTCCTTGAACTGTGTATTACAGCATTACAAGTTGGTATTGTGCGAAAATAACCGTAATTGCTAAGAGATGAGATTAAATTGCATAAAAATCAATTCCTTTAATTTTATCGTTAAAAATATATTTTTTTTATTTACAGATTGCAGGGTTTTCCACTTTTCTGACCACCCATGCTGCAGAATCAGAGCGCTGCAAACAACAAAATATCTAAAATGTAATACGAAGTCCAAAAAGATCTTATTTTGTTGAATACTCTTTACGAGTCAGATTCAGATTCAGCATGGCCGCGGACTCTTTAGCGACTCCGACCAGGATTTCGTAGGGTTCGAATCCCGACGGTGGCGAATTTTCGATTAGATACATAGCTAGGTCAAATTCAGTCACTGTTTAGAGAAGAAATTGTAGCTTCCGGTTGCTCTAATCGGTAGTTTTCCGTGGTTTCTCGAATCGAAACCAGGCGAATACCGCAGCAATACCTTAACAAACAGGTATCTTTTCTCTTCCTTGTCTTATTGACCTTCCCTTGTCCTCACGCTTGTCCTTACACACGCACGCACTTGCATACACTACATTACCACACAAGCTGGGAGACCAGTCTGGAACTTAGAGCTTGTCTCGGTTGGGGCAGTGCCCAGGACTATGTCCCTACACTAACGGACTAATGACCATAGCGGTTGATGTGTCCGGCAACATCAATTATTCAGTCTATCAACCCTCTTGTCCCCACAGACCTCACCTGTCTCCAAAATTCTTCTGCCTTCGGAACACCAAAACATACGCCAGTATAATGTGTAAGCCAGTAATCTGTTATTACATCAAAAATCTGCAAAATTATATCTGTTGGGTGCCGGTCTGAGTAGTAAATCTCTATCCAGCACTATGTCACATAACACAGTGTTATATGTTGATGGTTTCTTATAATTTTTCAGTCATTTTCTTTTCAAATGGCGGTCATTTACTCCTACTGTGTTTAAAGAGATTATTATTTTGTAAGACAGTTAACTAAATTGACAAAACAGGTTTCGTTAACGAATAGCTTAGCAAATATCTTTGGTATTGACTAACATAACTTATTTATGCTGAATGCTTGGGGACAAGTGAAGGAAATTAGCTTTGTATTTATTGAAGAAGACGTAGTCTCATCTTATAAGTTTTATTGCAGCATAATATTTGTTTAAGAGTTTCACGGTCATTATCAGTGTATGCGGATGCAAGAGCGGCTTTATAAAATATTTAGGGCAGAGGAGCATTTGAACATATTCAATGGAACAATTTTTTCTTCAATTTATTTATTATATTTTTTTAATGCATGCTTTACATTCATATTTGTAATACAAGTCCTTCCACTAGTTCTACTTTTTATACCAGAAATAATTTGAATTTAAACTCGGGAGACAACCTTTAAAATATATTTAAAAGTTTGCTGGTAAATAAGTTCAGAACAAAGCATTTGAAAGCATTTTATAATTGTTCAAAATATTTTTAATGTTGTATACTTTCATCAGTTCCTTCCATGACCTCCGTTTGGAGCCACCCATGTGCTTGCAGTTGATGAGGACAGGGAGAAGTATAAAAATTAAGATTTAGCATATGCGATTAGATAGCCTACCATACCAATAAATTATAATTAAATAAAGCCTCTCTTACTATAAAATATTTAATTCTTCAAGAGGTGTTGTAGTATAAATGTCTGGAATTAGGAAATGAGGTAAATAAGCTGGATATGCTTTCTTGCGCATTATTACCGGAAGTATCGGCTTCTACATGTTATTGAAGGAAATGGAAGATATTAGGAACCACGTGGATTGGTATTTAATTTTGAATTTCGAATTTCGGATAAGTATTTCGTGTTCCCGGAGCGTCTGGGAGAGGTAGCTAAGGGCATCAATTGATTTCACTGCAGTGCCTCTGACCGGGAGGGTCCTAGGTTCGAGTCCCTACGGTGGCAGAATTTTCGGCACTAGCTTGTCAGCTAGGTCCAATTCAGTCGCTGTCTGGAGGAGAATTCTAGCGGCCGGCTGCTCTGATCGGTAGTTTTCCGTGATTTCTCCGATCACCCCCGGGTGAATGCGGGAGCAGTACTCTAACAAACAGGCCACGGATCACGCGCGATATTTCCTTGCTCTTCCTTGTCCTATCTTCAGCCCTTACTTACATTTACACTACCACACATGCCGGGAGCTTGGAGCTTGTCCCGGCTGCGGCGGTGCCTCGCTGGTGGGAGAAACCTGGGGAAAACCTCGCTAGCCGAACGGTAGGTCGACGTCGGATCTCGCCATCCATCGGGGCCAAACATCGAGGGGAAATATGCACTACACTTACGGGACCAATGGTTTTACGGCCGTTGACGTACTCGGTATCACTAACAGTCAATGAATCAATCACCGGTTCGTCAATTAGTTTGGTCGTCAGTGAATTTAAACTATGTTCTCTAGTGTTTGTACACACAGTGTGGGTATGTTAGTCCATAGCCGACCTACATGTCAGCTGCGGGGTTCTCTCTTCTCCAGGTACCTCCCTCAGCGGTGCATCGCACCAGCCAGGAAGAAGTTCTAAGGTACTGCTGGTCTCCCGTCATGTGTGGCAGTGTATGTGTGTGTGTGTTAAAGAAGAGAGGGAACAAAGGTGTGAAAGGGAAGCCCGTGCGTAGTGCGTGACCCCTTTGTTAAGGTACTGATCCGACATTCTCCTGGTATTGATCGGAAAAAGCATGCAAAACTAAGGATCAGAGCAGCCGGCCGCTAGAATTATCCTTCAGGCAGCGGCTGAATTAGATCTAGCTAAATAAATACTGTCGAAAATCCTCAAATTTGGAGATAGACTGAAAGATTATACGGTAGTTTCAATTATTTGACATCTGTATTATCTAGCATCAGTGATAAAAGTAAACGAAGTGTTGAAACTCTATAAACAATTTAAACAAATATGGCAAGCAGTACATTAATTTACGTATATTACTTATGTGAAAAGGTATATTCATTGATACAAACGACGTTACATATTTTAACATATTTAACTTAATATTGAAACAAATATGAGCGCTCGAGGTTTGTTAATAGTAAGAAAGAAGTTGATAAAAATCAAGTGACTATTGCACGAGAGGCAACTAACAGTTAAATAATTCTGTAAATATGTAATCAACATAAGCTGATTTACTGTTTTAAAAAGATTCTGCATACATTACAGTATTTTGTTCAATTCTTCGCCAGTGGCTTATCAACCTCTTTTTTTTCTTGCAGAGCAGAAAAAGATAAATATGTCAATTTTCCTTTTGAGTTTCTAACCATTCTTAACCCCGAACTCACAGGTCATCTTTTGATTCCATCAGGTAAAATGTTTCATTGCTATCAAAAATTTAACACACTTTTATTCCTTTCTTAAAAATTTTTGGCCTTTTCAGTTGACTGGCCTTATGAAGAACCCGTTTATTAGAGGAAATGTTTACTACTCGTATTACACGAACATAATTATTGTAACACGAACAGGGATGTTTGTTGAAAATATTCCCGTTTCAATAAGTGCCTTCAGAATGTTCTCTGTAGTTGCTCTGATGTTGGTATTTTAGAATACGAACGTAATGTATAGGTTCATTCTCTCACGCTGTCTAAAAGATATGGAAATCGTCTTACAGAAGCCAGTGTTTAATGTACGGTCTTGTACTTGGTTTCAAGATTAGCACTCAAATCCTAGACTGACATTGATGTAATTTTTATTTTTGTGACTGATTTTTCAATTCTAATGTCTGAATATTTAGGTGAAATTTTAATACGATGAGTGCAGTAATTTTCCATTGATGGTTGACTCTCTTTTCATAAAAAAGATTATTTTAAAAACGGTCTCAGAAAAGGTAAAATTTCATTGAACAGGATTAAACAGGCCAGTGATAATATAGTAAAAAGAGAAGAAAGTAAGGAATTAAGATGATTGGAGCATATCATTCCTCTAGTTGGGTATGTAATTTAACACTGTAAATATGTCAAAATCATATGGAAGGCACTATTACATTCTTTTAATAATCAATTAAAAGCCTTGAAAATTGCATTTTTTCTGTGTCAAAAATTTACGTCAGAATCTTGTATAATATCGAAATTATTACATAGAATGCACCGTTGTAGAAACTACGACCTAAGCATCTTGTTACGTCAATAGGTTTTTCTGTACAGAGAACTTTAGAATTGTACTGACTGCATAAGCCTCGTTCCTTGTGTTGGAAAGTAGACTAAAAATCTTGTGTCCCTTCGCCTTCAATAGCTTCAGTACATTCCAGAATACACAATATCGCCTTCAATCGGCGTCCGTTTGCTTTCTTGGCCTAAAACTCGCTTCCGTGGCCGCGTTGGCCACAATGCTCTCGCCATAGCCAAAAGGCCGAACAGTGCGGGTCCGCTCCGCAGGGCATTGGAGCGGGCGACCGCAAAGGCGGCTCCACAATGGCGGACGCGACCACGCAAAAATATTTAAAGCCGCCACGCTCCGCTCTCGCACCTTGTTACTTCCCCCCTCCCGCTCCCTCCCCCGCGAGGCTCACAGGAAGCCGAATTCTAAACCTCGCGCGCATCGCGTTCGTCTGTTGTGACAACGAAACAAATTCGGGGCATTAGAGCTTAAAAGCCACGTCGGCTAGCACGCATCACCGCGCGTCGGTCCTCTTCTTCTCCTTCTCCTCTTCACAGGCGGCCGGCGGCGGCGGAGTCAGGTGAGATCGCCCCCTTTCACGTGCGCGATGCACAAAAAGATTACACCGTGGTGTCCCGCAGGGTTCAAGAATGGGCCGCGGGGAGGCGCGGTGATCGTGGACAAGCCGGCCGCCCAGCCGCCCGCGGGCGGGCTCGCCCCGGGAGTTGCGCGCCACAAAGATCCCCCACGCGAAGAACAGGAAGAGTCGCCGGCGGCGGGGGTGTTGTGACACAAGACGTCGCCGACTTACAGGGGCTGCCCCGCAGGGACTTTGGGAGTTCGCCTGGTCGCGGCTTTCACGAGCGATTGTGAAGTTGAAGTATGGACTGTGATTTGAAACTGCGGCTTTGGAAACGGGACCGTTGGAGATAAGAACGAAAGTTCGGAACGCGCTTCTTCAGATATTTGTAAGATTGTGGTTTGAGCAGTTTACTGCGATTTTATGGCATGTACAAAATCAGACTTGAAAAATGACAAACAAAGCTCATTTTCTGTTTCTCATGAGTTCTGTATTTCAGAAGAAATTCAATTTAAAGCCATTGCCTTCCTTCATATTCCACTTCAATATTTCATTGTCAAGATATAAAATGATGTGAGAAAAAATCAAATGAATTTTATAAGAGAACACCAATTTTGTAATAAAAATGTTACGAAATTGTCTGTAGTATTGTGAGATCAATTTCTGTATGAATGTTTGAAGTCTTTTACTCCATTCTATAAGTTCAAATTCAGATTGCGAATGATACAACAAGCACATAATACAACTCGCAGCAGAAGTACGTGGTTGCGTTTTTGCGGAACACTTTTATCTTAGAGGAAAGATATTCCATTATAGTTTTTCCTCTACTCTCCTATACAGAATAATCTCTCCTCCACAGTCGGAGTTCTAAATGCAGACAGGCTGGTTTAAATTTTGAATTGCATGTATAAAGATTTTTATGGTTTTATCGAAAGAGACTCGTTCTCATCCTCGCTATCCTATTCCATCCAATTCCTTCTGCGTCAATTCCTTTTAAAGTCTTGGATTCTCTTTCTTCAATTTCCACTCCAGCTCCCCACGAGGACCGCCATGATTGAATAGTGGTGTAACCAGTGAGTGCTTTCGGAGATTAAAAGCCCCTCCTTTATCAATTGAACATTTTCTTAAAAAAAGCGTGATAAAATAGAAAGTTAACAAACAATACCGTACCTTCAGAAAACATTTTTAGAGAACGATTTTTATCACAAAGTAATTAAAAAAAATTGGAAACATACCAAGTATCTATGAATATTTATTACGTACTGTTCATTTCATTATTCAATTTGGTTATCTTGAAACATCCAATTTGAGATCTAATATAGAGTGCGCATGAGTAAAAATATTAAATAGTAATTTGCTCTTGCCCTTCCCGCTGTTTTAAAAAAAAATCATGTCCAGCCAATATGGACGGCGAAGTGCTATTGTTTTCTCATTCTCATTTCTGCCAACAGGGCACCCCCGCCTTCCTCCACCCCGTGTCTCACCCACGCAGCCCCACTCAAATTCCCCAACGCGGCGTCCGAATTCCAAGAATCCGACCGTCCTTTTTCCGAAGGCTGCGTCGCAGGCGCCCCGCTGCGCGCCCAGGTGAACCCCGGCCCCGCCCCCGCGCGGACACAGACGAGGAACTCAGCCGGGGCGGAGGCGGGGACGGGGGCGGGGGCGGGGCAGAGCGATGGCGCCGCAAAAGCGACCGCCGCCTCCGCGGGGCGCCGCCCGCCCCTGTGTCCATCCCCCCTCCCCGCCCCGCCCCCGCTCCACCGCCCGCAACCCGCGCCGCCGCCGTCACTTCCCGCCGCGCCCGCACAATACGTGCATTAGCTCCGGCGGTTGCTGTACACGTCGCCGCGCGCCCGCGCCATTTGTCGCCTTTGTGCACGCGTCGCACGCCGCCGCCGCCGCCGCCGCCGCCGCCGCCTTCGTCTCCGTCGCTTACAGCCACGTCCTCTGGCCTGCGTTGAGTGCGGGTATGGGAAGCGGGAGAAGAAGGTGGAGAGAAGGAAGATGAGAATGTCGCTACGAAGGAATCAAGAGAATGTATGGAACCTAAAGCTGCCTTTTCAGATTTATACTCCTAGATCGAATGCTCTTTGAAGTTTGGTCTGCATGTTGAAGTCTGTTAAGAGTGTTGTTTAAATCGTTATTGCTGCGTACTTTTGTACGAGTGGCATTGCTTGTACTCGGCTCTGCCATTTAAACTCACGTCGCCCATGGTAAGCGTGTAATAAAAATTGAAAACGAAAAAAGGAGGAAGAAAATGTCGCTGAGGTGAAGTGACTACAATGATTGGTTGATTTCCTGAAAGTTATTTGTAGATAAACCTGTCACGAAAGGAATTTAGCTTCTAAGCTTCATCTTGATCTATGCTTCAAAAACTTTCATTAGCCCTGTATGCTCTGAATATTAAAAATGTTCTGCACGTCTGTAATGTCAGAGCTGCGTAATTTGGTTAGGACTACAATTCTTTCGCATTTTTGTAGTAGCATTTTCATTCGGATTCGCCTCTTTAACTTTCAGCTTTGTCGGTCCATGCCTTGGGGATGGAAGACGGGAAAAGGTGAGTTTGAGGAAGACGTAGCTAGAAGGAAAAGAATTTCTGGCGACGAAATATCGATGTGTATGAAGCCTTAATCTGTCTACCTGATAGAAATTTATGGATAGAATGCCGAGAATGATTTTTTTACGTGTGCTAGTTGTTCTTCAATTCAGTTGCATACTGAGACTACATTGCTATGGAAATTGGTATAGACACGTGTTGAGAATCTGCCTTAGTTGCCCACGTTTTAGCAGAGGGGGCGGTGGTTTAGAGGGGGCAAAATAAGAGGACGCTTTACGAAGGAATTGCTGCCGAATATCGTGCAAATGGAGGCAGAAAAAGAGTAATATGCCATCGATATACCCAGACAGATACCACTCCTAAGAGACCTGCTCTTAGAGACATGCAATCATTCTTTGCCATAAAGGATCCGAAATTCTGTCTATTGTTCTGAATGCTGGTGCCTCTATTGTTTACTCTATGCTTGCCACATACAGTGCTCACGATTCAGTGAGAGAGGAACACTGCCTACTTCATTCATTTACTACAATTACGAGACTGTTATGAATAGTAATTGTCATTCCCAAAAACAGTAAATACTCATTCACCTCACTCTAAAATTGAAGTTTTGCATTTTCGTCCCTGTTAGGAATGAACAATATATTCCTCACGTGCGCGAAAAACATTTCAAACCAAACATCAAATACCATTATGTTCATGTATACTATGCTGTATACCCAGATAGTGTATCTTTTGACAAAATAAAAGTGAATTTTGATTTTGATGATTTGTTAAAAGACCAAATAATGATCCACAAACGTTTTTTGCAGATGTTTAAATTCAACTATATTTGATCTGCCAAGAAATAGTTAATAAAAATATATTTTTCATTTAAATACTTTCTCTTTAGAATAAAAGTGTTTCTTGATTCAAACAGGGCGAATGTGGTTAACGTAGTTTCTGTATTGATGAGGCTGTCATTACACAGCTGATATAGTTTTTGAGGCATTTTTCTTTATAATAAGTAACCACGAAATTTTAAAACACAATATTACATTCTTGGGAATATCTAGTAAGTAATTCGCTGTAATTTGTCAAATTATAGTAAAAATATGTATTTTTTATTGATACGTTATAGGTTGTAATTGCCTTCAATACGGAGATCGATATACACTGCATAACGTACCTGGATTTATAGATAGTGGTTACTAAGGAAATATAAAATCAGTTGAATGATGCTACATATTCTCTTACGGAAGGAATCGTGATAGGGAATAATCAAAGGGAATTATCGAAGGGAAATATGAAAAGACAAACCGAGTGAAGTTAACATCTAGTTAATTTGTAAATAAGTAAATTGGAATCAATAAAATTAGGTATAAAGTAAATTCACGTATGTACCACGGACGTTAACTGGTTCTAATTATCTCGGGCGACCACAAGCCCTCGGGCCAAAGGTCCTTGAGCATTTTGTCGCCGATCGATCATTATAACCCTTATATAGCCCTTGGTGTATAAATAACTATTAATGATAATAATTAATAAAAAACAGAAAGCTAAACGATGTATTTTGTTTCGTTTTCTTTGAGTTTTACGTATCTATATTGGATATAAAGCTTGAATGTATTTTAGTTTGTATGAACTGTAACAATAAACTTTCTCAAGCGTTACATACATGCAATTCATTTCGACATACGCTATATAGCCCCGACAGTTATTTGGCACCTATGTAAAATTCATACGCGTTCGGCCCGGCTCGACGCGGGTGGCTCGGGGGTGGAAGGAGTGGCTCATGAATGAAAAGGAAATTTCCCGTTCCGGGCCCAGCCCCAACGTCGGTGTCGCCCTGCCTAGAGCTGGTGCCGCGCGCGATCGCGCCCTTCGATGAAGTGGACAGGACACGAGGGCGCGCGGGCGGTCTGAGGGAGCGACCGAGGGTCAACGCGGCCCGGGGAGGGGGAAGGGGGAGGGGTGCAACAGCAATCGTGCGGGGGTGGCGCGATCGGGTATCACCAGGCGAGAGACGCGCCCGCCCTCCGCACCCCTCCTCCGCGCTGGAGCCCGCCCCGGTGGCGTCCAGCGATGAATAGACAAGTCACACAAGGCTACAGCGTCACTAATCTGAGCCCGAGCTCATAAAAGCCGTCACGCCCTGCCGTTGTAATCCGCAATTAAAAACAAGCGAAAGGGGACGCGCTCTGGCGCCCCCCATCCCTCCGGCCGGCGCCCCTGACCCCGGCCCTGGCCCCCGGCGCGGAATGCGACGAGGGCCCCTCGCGCTGTCGGCGATCTCCCCCTTCCGGTCACCCTCCCGGCCACCCACAGCCCGCTGATCTCCCCGTCCTCGCCACCCTTCACCGCCTCGTGCCATCCCACCCCTCCCTCCTCGTCCTCGCTGTCATCTCTGCTCCCGTTGCCCCATGTCACCCTCCGTACCTCACCGGCCTCTCTGCTCCGCGCCATCCTCCCGTCCTCTTTGCCCCGCGCCGTTGCTCTTGTCCTCATCGTCCTTCGAGCCCTCAGGCCACTCGTTATCACCCTCCCGTCCTCACCGTCCTCTTCGCCCTCCCTACCTTGCACCCTTTCCCGTCCCGTGCCGCCCTCCCGTCCTCACTGATCTTCGCCGCCTCTGCCCATCCCTCGCCATTCACGCTGTCTTCACCGTCGTCTCCACCCCGCGCCGTCCTCTCGTCCTCATTGTCCTTCCCCCCCCGTCCTCAACCCGCCGCGCCTCCCTCTCCACCCCCACCGCCCTTTCCCTCGCGCCACCCCCCGTCCTTCACCGTCGTCTCCGCCCTCGCGCCGGTTCCTTCATCCTTCGCCCCTCAGGTCTCCACCCCCATCGCCCTTCCGACGTCATCGTCCTTCGCCGCCTAGCGCCAGCCCTCGCCTCCCTCGACGCCCTCACCGTCGTCACCGCCCAGCGCGTCGTCGTCTTTCACCCGCCCGCGCGAGCGCTCGGTTTTTGCATTGCAGAGGGGCCGGCCGCGAGGCAGGCGGGGCGGGACCCTCGGCCGGTTCCTTATCGACTCCGTTGCCACGCCTCCCACTTCAATAAACGCCCGCATTACTAGCGCCATTTGCACTTCAGCTCACGAGCCGACCCGCGCCTCGCAGCGCCGGTCTTGTTTACGCTCCCGCGAGCTGAAATAACTCGTTTACGAGTGAGCGTCGCCATCAGAAGCGCGCAGGC
>JAHLJT010000294.1:0-44277 GCA_031308135.1 Acheta domesticus
AAACCACACATAACACAAGGGATAAAACTAATTTAAATTGAAGTAATTACTGAATAAAAACTGAATTACGAGCAAATATAAACAACAACCACTAAAAAGAATGCACTTTAACAGAAAAACAAAACAAAACTAGGTTCCCACAGTACATCAAATTTAAAGTAATATGTGCTAACACAAAACCACAAAGAATGAAGATGGTAAAGGCATACATCTCACATATCATGGCTCCAAGTTTCCTATCAAACAGACCCTGAATGCTCTCTGAAAGTATCACTCTGTACCCTCTGATACTCTCAAGAATTCCCAAGTAGCTGGGCTGGAAATAACACATTAAATATGGTGCTGCTGCACAGGAAAACTCTTCAAGAGAATATGTTTCCAGCCATCTTTAAAAGTGGAAAAGGAGAATTGTAAAAAATGCATACGAGCAATTTAAAAGAAATGGGACTAAAAATTATAAAATACAGATGTACTTTGCATGGAAAACAAAGTAACTGGGAATGTGCTAATGAGATTCCACTGTATTAATTTAATAAAAATGTTTTCTAATCTGAAGTCATTGTTCTTGTGTTACTTATAGAGAGAAGTTACTGTGCTTACTTCATTGTCATATGTAAGAGATTAATTTTGACTATCGATTTACTTTAATCTGAAAGGAAACCTTCAAACTACCCATGTAAATGAGCTGCACACACTTTCGAAAATGCACATTTCAAAAAACAATCATTTATGTAACGAGTGGGTTCCCAAGGGGGTAATACCGACCCCATTTTAAAAGAACTTTTAAAGACAATCAAAGATGTCAAAAGATGGACTGGGTGGAGGAAGTCAATAGCGCCAAATATTATACAGTGACTGACTGGTATAATCACGATCCCATCAATTAGAAGAAAATATTAATGAAGTTGATATTTTGCATTCTGAATGACTGATTGGTGATTCCAGCACGTCAATGGCTAAGGTCATTTGTCCATAAGTGTAGTGCCTGCTTTTATTGTGCTTGTTGGCAGTGATCTTCCCAGCTGGATGGTGAGATCCATTGCTGCCCTACCCTTTGCCTTTCAGTGTTGTCCTAACCAGGTATCTCCCACCAGTGGGGCACCACCCTTGGACAAGTTCTAAGCTCACAACTGGTCTTCCGACATGTGGTGTAGTGCATGTAAGTGGAAGTGTATAAAAAAGGGGTGAGGAGATAGTACAAGAAAAGGAAGGTAAGATTGCATGTGGCACATGGCCCATTTGATGCTGCTCATTATTTGCCTGGTGTTGATCAGAAGACTCCATGGAAAACGAAAAGACAGCAGTTGGCAGCTAGAATGCTCCTCCAGACACTGGCTGAATTTGACTTAGCTATGCAAGCAGTGTTGAAAATCCTGGCAGTCAAACCCTAGGACTGCCCAGTCAGAGGCACTGCAGTGGAATCAATTAATGCTCTGAGCCACCTAGACTGGTCTTTGCTTTCTGATATACAGGTAAAACCACATTAATAATAATAAATACAAATTTGCTCCTCTTCTTTCATCTTCACAATTCATCATTACAATATTTAGAAAACTCAAGAAATTACAACCACGTATTCGCAATGTTACTCTATTGTGCTGTAATTTTTTGTTTTGTTGCTGCAATGTTCATGCAAAAATTCATAAGACTGCACTTCGAACCACTTGCACAACAATGAAGATTAGAAACTCACCTACCCAAACTCAGAAGCAGAAGTATCTCTAAATGGATACAAAGATATTAACAAAAATATTGGTATGTGGAATTCTTTTAACTATATATGTAGAATTCTTGTATTATGATTATGCATACTATGCATTTTAGAAAAAATGAGCTTAATGAAGAAAACAATTCCTTTGAAAGGGATCAATGGAGGAACAACGTTGGAAATCCTGCTCCCTGTGGATTGTAGTGTTTTAAATGTTGTAATAAATTCAAGTGTTGGGGTGAATCTAACAATTTATCATGATACAATCCAAAATTATGTGAAACCAACTATTATTTTAAGATATTTATTATTTAAAAGTGCATTATATGATTTAAAGATCTCAAATTGAGAGATAAGATTGCATTAAGAAAGAAATGCATGTTTTTAATAATGTAGCTGTTGGATTATACTGAATTATTTTTTTAACTTAAGCAGTTTTCAAAATTCCAGTAGTTTTATTAAAAGTCAGAGATATGCCAAATTATTTATAAAAAACATGATTTCATTTAAAATTATATAAAAACTACTCTTAACTTGAAAAAATTGTATCCCACAATATTTAAACAGCTTGTTTCAAGGAACAAATTTCATTATAAAAAAAAATCTTTCATCAATAATGTGGTTGGTGGAGAGGGTTTGAAAAAAATTTAGAACTTTTGCAACTTTCAAAATTTCAAGAAGTTTTACTGAAAATCAGATTTGCAGACATTTTTAGTGTTTTTTGCTCTATTTGAGAAAAGAAATTAAGAAAAAATTTTGCAACAGTTTTTTGAGAAAATTTTGAAAATGTAGTTGGGGCATCATGCAAACCTTCAACAATTAAAAGATCCAATTCGAAGGACTGATTCCATTTTAAAAAGGTTTGTAGGACATGAAAAACCATTCTGTTTCCACGTTGGACATGTTTTGTTTTATGCTGTGTAAAAATACTTTATAATTTCATGGACTGGACAAATTTTTCAGTTACAGGCAGTTTTCCAGCTTGTACAGTTAGTTCCTGGTTTGGACAGATTTTACTGTACTTAAGTTTCAAGCGATTCACTTATTTGCTATCGAATCTCCTGAATTATCATGAATATTACTGACACTTCAAAAAGGAAGTTGAACATCTGCAATTTATCAAAAAACCTGAAGTTTCAACGAAATTGGACATAAAGATCTAATTTTCAAGAACAGATTTCAGTAAGAAAATCATATGTTTCCCGAGTGTTTCTTTGTTTTATCATGAACATTATCAGGATTAACTGCCTGTTCATGTATTTTGTAAATAAATAAATAAATAACTTTGTGTGTTTCAAAGCAGTGAGTACATATTTGACAGAGTTATACTTCAATTTTTCTTTCTTGGCGCATGGGGGTATGTCATCAAAATGGACTATCTCATGGTATTTTGCGTCATTCTCAGTTGTGCTGCTAGGAGTTGCATGATCGCCAGCACTTGAGAACAATGCAAAAATACCATGAGATATTCAACTTTGATGACACTCCCCCAAATGCCAAGATGGAAAAACCGAAGTATAGTTTAAATGTTTGAGATCTATTATCACTGAAAATAACAACATGAGTGTTGAAGTTAAAAATAGATCAACATACAGTGGGACGTCAATTATCCGAACTAATTGGGACCAGGTATAGTCCTGATATTCAGTAATTTGGACAACCAAACATAAAAAATGGTAAGTGTGCATAAAATGGATTTGAATAGGATGTGTCAAAGTTTACTAGTCAGATAATTGACTATAGTAGTGTCTCCTATAAATTTTATCACTGTGATTCATATCGGGGATAATTCTCAATATTACAAAAGAAAATGAATACATATAGTATACAGTAACTAATTAAAAAAATAATTATTCAGAGAAAATATGAGTTTGGATATTTGACGTTTTGGATGATTGACATCCCACTGTATTACCTATTAGCCACAGAGATTCTAACAAATCAACGTCGATCAAAATTAATAAAAGCACACGCAAAAGTTACACTGTACAAGCATTTAATAAGTCAATGGTATGGGTGTGAATGCTGGTACCTAATCCAAAAGAACTGGCTCTCCACCTTTTTTAACGAAAAGTTTTGAGGGTAGTATATGTACCGGAGAAGGATGGAGGATAAAGTACAATTCTGAATTGGATATTAGGTTCAAATAACCTGTTATTCCAAAGTGAAGGCCTCAAGACCACAATGGCTACAATATGTAATCAGAATGGGGCAGTAAATTGGCAACAACATAAGCCAATTTACTCTTACCGGTCTCAAAGAAACAGGGAAACTTGGAATGCCTTCTATTAGATGGCTCAAAGATATCGAAAAAGACCTGAAACAAGGGAGTGAGGAGTTGAAGAAGAAAAACCTCAGAAAGAAATGTCTGGAGGGAAGATCATTGAGGAAGCCAAGGCATACTCTGGGCTGTTGTGCTATCAAAATTCAAAAAGTTGTTCACAGACATGTTTCTAAACAAAACCATATTTTCAGTATCAAAGACCAACAAAAAGTAGATTCTGACTAGCCATGTATTAGAGGACATAATTAACTACATATAAGAGCAAGATTTATCCACTTTTTCGGTATCAGCAATCCACAAATACAGTTGTTCTGTCAAAAAATCACCACTCTTCATTGCAGCATTACAATACTTTCTCTATACTACGTAAGTAATACGTGAACAAGATTATCTCAAGAACATTTACCATCTTTTCCTTTAATTTTATTGCTCAATCAGAGCAAAGTTTGCTTATAATACACCACAGGTGAGCTTTACATCAAAGCACAGAAATTTCAAGATTTGCAAAAGTTTTTTTTTTCAAATCTGTCTTATAACTTCAATATTGGAGTTAGAGATTCCTTTTACATTGCAATATATTCCTCAGTATTAAAATATTTAATTCTTAGGTCTTACAAAACTTAATAACTTAACAACATTAATGACTTATAATTCAGATAAAAATATATTCATTTTTTAAAATCATTTCAGTAAAAGAGAGAGAGAGAGTAGTTTTCAGATGATTTTGAGTTACACTGTGCGAATTTTGCATCTTGGGTATTAGAAACATTAAAATATGATTTTTACACCCAAATGCAAAAGGAAAGAAAGAATTTGCAGGGAGTATTACAGAAGAGTGAGATTTGTCTTGCAGTTCACTCTGAACGCCAAGAATAAAATATCTGCAATTGGTAGTTTGGCGGTGTCTGTAGTCGAGTACAGTTTCGGATTAATGGACTGGACGAAACAAGAAATTCAAATCATGGATCCAAAACCCAGAAAACTGCTAGACTTTGTGCCACGTAAGCAAGGAGGAAGAGGTCTCACAAATTGAAGCCGCCTGGCACAATGCAATAGCTGGGATGGGAATGTATGTAGTCAGTCATCAAGATGACCCTCTAATGAGGCAAGTCACGAAATCTGACCAAAGAATGGGAAACAGAGGCATTGGTAGTGTAGCAACAAGCATTGCAAAGATAACTATCCAAGATATGAAGAATAACGGAGACAATGAACTGCTGAACCTACTAAACATGGAATGTGAAACACACAAAATGTTACAGAAATTGTGGAGAGACAAACCTCTCCACGAACAGTATCTAAAAAGAATGGACAAGGTGCAGATCAATAAAGATCAATCATTTATGTGGCTTAAAAGGGGAAGAATGAAGCCAGAATCGGAAGCACTTCTCAAAATTTCCCATGCTGCATTTGTCAGGAATAAGTAGAAACCACTGATCGCATCGTGTCAGCTTGTCCAATTCTAGCAAAGACCAAATACTTCAAAAGACATGACAGGGTGTGCAGTTACCTACACTGACACATCTGTACTGCCCATGAAGTTCCAAACACATGCCCCACGTGGTACGAACACTTACCAACACCAGTGACATCTGTTGGACTCAATACAATATTGTATGACCAACAAATTCAAAACAGATCACATGATAGCAGCAAACGAATAGGATATTGTTATCCAGGATTTGGAGAAAAAAATTGTGTCTACTTGTAATGTTACTCTGCCTTGTGATCAAAATGTCATAACTAAGGAGGCAGAGATATGTCTTTATACAAGAGTTTGTAAATTAAGATCAGCTGAATGTGGGGGTAAAAGCACATGTCATCCTGATAGTTATCAAGATTTGTGTCACAACTTGGCTAAACTCCCAGGTCATTCAAAAGACTAGGAAGTGCAAGAAATTGCTGTATTTGGAACAGCTCACATTTTGCACAAAGTACTGTAGAGGCACTAACAGTCTCTAGATTTGCACTTTAGTTACTCCTTCCTGGAGTAGATTTTACATTCAGCCAACTCATATCATCTTTAGTCATGATGTAGAAGAAAAATAATAATAATAATAATAATAATAATAATAATAATAATAATAATAATAATAACTAGGGAGCGGATTTCTAAAGCTTTTTAATATTTTAACCATTGCTTCAGTACATAGCTAAGTGAAATTCCTTGACATTTGGTTAGATTATGTTGCTATATAGATTAATATGTTAGTGCATGTTTGGCACGATTTTTCCTGTTGGTGCATATTTGTGTAATTATAGGAGCATTTTTTGCACATTTCGACTTAATAAATAGCAATTTATCTCTAAGACTTTCATGTTTTCATAGAATCTATTTATTTGTAAGCGTTCATTGATTAGAAAGAGCTTGTCCGAATTTGCCCCCCCCCCCTTTCTATGGAATATAAAATACTACAAATTACTACAAATGTAAGATACTTCTTGAACTGATACTTCTTTTTAAACCTGTCATTAAAAGCAAAACAAGACATACAATGTATTTCACTAAGGTAAATATTTATTTCAATAATTTCCCCCACAAAGTAATCTAGATTATACTATATTTGCACAAAAATATGTCTTTTCATTCCAAGCATTCTTCTTCGAAATTTTATCAAGAAAAGTTTATATAGGAAATGAAATATTGTTAATTTTAATTGCATATTTTTAAAAGCATATTTCAAGATATTTTAGAGCCTAAAAGTCTGCTCCCTAATAATAATAATAATAATAATAATAATAATAATAATAATAATAATAATAATATTGTGGATACCCTCCTATTTTTAATCACCTGAATCGCAGAGTTTATGAGATCATCATATTCATTAAACCGATAACTAAAGAGAGTTTGTCGTCTCTGGCGCAACTGATATACAGGTTCTGAGTCTTCATCAGATGAAGTTCCTGATTCTGAACCTGATACTTCAGATCCAGTTAATGATGCAGCTACAGGTTCCTTCTTCAATTCAGTATCAGATTCACCTAGGGATATAAAAATTATTTAAATATATTTTGCTTTTGTGCATTCACTTTGCAAAAGGCCTAGTAACATATGACACAACACTAGCAACAAAAGGGTAGTAAACTAAATGGCAGTGTAAGTCACATAAGAAAAAAACAGTAATACTCATCCTAGCTTAAAATCATTTTCTTTCATCAAACTGACAGCGCTTTAAATAAGTACCACATCGAGATTACTTTCTAAATGTTGTCTTAGAATTTAATTAAAAACACAAGACAGAAAACCTATTCAATTTAGTTTTTGCGTTCATAAGTTTTGTCTAGTACTTCCCACAAATATATATTAATTTTGAGAACCATTTTTAACTCTAGCTTTGAATTGTTATTGGTTGTATGCAATTAATACAATTAACACTAATTAAAAGCCAGTCTCTTACCTCCACTGCCTTCTTTATTTGGTAATACATTGTCCAAACTGATTCCAACATACGCAAGTCTTTTGCGACGCAATTCTTCATTTTCTCTACGCTTCCAGTTTCGATCAAATTCCAGAAGATTGTTATGTAGGTTTTCCAGGAGAAAGGTCTGCAGATTTGAAAAAAACAATTTAAAAATAGATATTCAAACTACATTCTTATAGTTAGATCTTGAATGCAGAATATTCTGCATTCTAGATCTAACTATAAGAATGTAGTTGTAATGTGAATATTCATATCCACACACAACATAGGCTACAGAATCTTCATGTCCATGTCCAACACACAGGTCTCCTTCTCCACTTCATGAGATAACTGAAATTGATACTGTCCTCTTTAATATTCTATGAAACTTCAGCAATAAACCTCATGATAATCATCTTTGGAGGTTTTAATTTCACACTGTTGCATTGGTTTCTTAATCATTACATTGAAAACTATTTCAGATTACCATGCCAAGAAATTTCTTGCAGTGTTCAGAGACCTGTTTTATCCAGCTGGTAATAGATAAAACAAGATTCAGTATGGGATAATGCCCAGAAACCTTATATTTAATCTTCTCTATAATAAAATACAACTACTCTCAGGACCTACACCCTTATTCAAATTGAACTTGCAGGATCAGTGTCACCCTCCCAAGAAAAGAAAAAACAATGGAGTGCTAATTTCAATGCTTTGAAAAAGAATCTCCTACTTGCACATGCAATGCAATTCCCCAATAGCTACAAAACAGAATGCACTTGGCAGCTTTCCAGTACTGCCACAGTTAACGCCTTGTTTGCTATTCAGACTAAATAAATGTTCCTCAGACAAATCATGGATTGAAATGACTGGAAAACAGCCAATAATACTCCCACTTTCAAGTACGAAAGCAACATGGACCCCAGTTATGATCCAATTAGCTTGACCAGCTTGATATGCAAGATTTTTGAGAGAATCATCATTAAACAAGTACTTAACATTGACAACTGAATATCCCCCCAAATCAACATGGCTTTGAACCTGGAAGATCAACCTACTTCCCAATACAAAACTATTTACTTTCCTCAGAATTGGGTTATGGCCTTGGATTCCCAATTGCTGCCATTTGCCTGGACTTCTCCAAGGCAATTAATAAAGTTCCTATTTACAAACAACTAAATAAACTTGAACAATTGAAATTAGAGAGAAATGTCTCTGCTAGATACAAACCTTTCCTAATGAGCACACCTTTCATGTCAAAATTGGAAATAAACAATTTTCTGCCATGAAAATTGCTTGTGGGCTTGCTCAAGTCTCTGACAAGACAATGGGACCAATATTTTTTTTTTATATATAGTAGTTTACAGACACATCTCATGATATGAAATCCAGTTTCATGGTGTATGCTGATGACACAGACTTCTACTCTAACCCATTACCTAACAACAGTAGCCAATAGATTATAATTATGGCTATATTGAGAAGACTATAATCCAAGGTTATGAGCTACAAAAATAAAAAAAATTGTGCTGCATAGTCTTCAGTGTTAAAATGACATGTTAAATAAGTGACCAGATTTGAGATCCACATAGCAATACAAGCCTCACCAATATAATATATCATCATCATCATCATCATCATCATCATCATTTTTAGTAAGATTTAGGCCGCATGGCCTGTTTCTTGTTTCCAGGATTCCCCACACTAGTTAAGGTGTTTCTTGTCCTCACAGTTTTCATAAGAAAGTTATGTAATGCTGAGGAAAACTGATTTTGAGATTTCAATGGAAATAAATATTCTGGGGACCCTGACACCAAAACAGTGTTGTTTTTTTCAAAGTGCACGTCTATCTGTCTGTGGACAAAACTGGCACCTAAACTATTCAACCAATTTTTTCCAAAATATACATTCCCAGGTTGATCTGGCTCCTCAAGATGCTCTGTGATTTTGAAAAAAAGTCTTTAAATTTTGAAGAGTACTTTACATTAGGCCCCTGGGACATTTTCAAAATTTTTATTTCCCCAAAATGTTTATTTCCGTTGAAATCTCGAAATCAATTTTCCTCAGCATTACATAACTTTCTCTATACTATGTAGGTTATCTATATACAGAATGTCTGGGGAGTAAATGTCGAAACATCAAAAATAAGCTCTTAAGACAATTCTAAGCATATTTTGTCTTATAAACTACGTGGATATTCCGAATGGTTGGGCCGCAATGAGCACTCAAAATTTGGTTTGAAAAAATTATTTCTAGGCAAAAATTTGCATTATGGAAGCAAAGAAACACTCCAAAAACATATAAATTGTTTATTATTTACAAATGAAATGAATATATTTGCTCAGACAGAAAATTAGGCGAGAAATAAAAAAGCAGTTGAATTGCGTAAATTGGGTGCTTTTCTATTTTTATTTATATTTTCTTTCTTGTTTATATTATATTCATTGTATTTTTTTGGAGCAAATATATTCATTTCTGTTGTAAATAATAAACAATTTATATGTTTCTGGAGTATTTCTTTGCTCCCATAATGCAAATTTTTGCTAGAAATAATTTTTTCAAACCAAACTTGGAGTGCTCATTGCGGTCCAACTATTCAGAATATCCACGTTGTTTATTAGACAAAATAAGCTTGGAATTATCTTAAGAGCTTAGTTTCGAAGTTCTGATGTTTCCTCCCCGGACACCCTGGATATGTATGTATAAGAAAGTAACTAGTGGTGCTACAGAATGGTACAGACTTTCCTGTCTTAGTTTTCTATTTCCTTGGGCATTTGCTAGCTATTCGGAATTGCCACATACTCTTTCTTGCCAGCTGCCATCTATCACCACCAAAAATAAATTTTTTTGTAATTTTCTTAATTTTTCACAACTATTCATAGATCATTTTTTTCAACTATTCATAGAACGGAAACATTAATTTTAGAATAATTAAGAACACAAAAACAAAGTCATAAATGGCAATTTTCTTATAAAAAGTATGTGCCGTTTTAAAGAAAAAAGCGTTTTAGCGCTACTAAAAATGAGAAATTTGAAGCTCATTTTCACAGAAAAGTATTGAGTTTTCAAAATACTTTATTTGAAGTTATTTGAAGCACTTGCACTCACATATATAATAATCTTTACAAATTGCTGGTAATCTGCATATTAAAGATGTGAGAGATCTTTCAAAAAAATTACAATTATGTAATTTTTGGAAAAAACAAAAAAATAACTCAAAATAAACTTTACGCTATACTAAAGAGTGTAATTAGCACTATCCCTTACAAAAGTTTAAAGAAAAAATTTGCAGCCATATATGCGAAAATGGCGTTTGAGCGTTTCTAAAATGTGAAATTTTGAGCTACTTTTCACAGAAAACGGTTGTGTTATCGAGAAACTTTACTTGACATTATTTAAAGCACATGTACTCGTAAATATAATAATTTCAACACATCAAGGCTAATGTAAATACTAACTTGAGAGACAAGTAAAAAAAAATTACATTTTTTGCAATTTTTGGAAAAACAAAAGAATAGTGCAATGTGACGTTTTTCTCATCTCATAAAATACATTACGCACTGTACCTACCAAAAGTTTAAAGAAAAACTTTGGAGCAGTTTTTGAGAAAATATTGTTTTTGTAATTATTTAAAATTGCACATATTGTAAGCAATATTGCGTGAAAACTACTAAACTTTTCAAAAAAATGTATATGACCTTAATGAAAGAACTCACTTTGGACAACAAATTTTATTTAAAGGAAAAATCTGTATCTTCAATTTTGTAGTTTCAGAAAGACGCCAAAAAAATTTAAACTTATGCAATTCTTGAAAATTCAGAGTTATCCATGAAAATTAGACCTATGCCACCTTAATAAGTGTATTTTACTCTATTCTTACAAGAAATTTAAGAAAAAGATTTGGAGCCGTTTTTGAGAAAATTTTGAAAATGTCCGGGGGACTTCATGTAAAGTATCCCCAAATTTTACAAAATCTTTTTCAAAATCTCAAAGCTTCGACTAGAACCAAATCGACCGAGGAATATCCATTTTGGAAGAGATCGTATGTATGGTTTAGGCACTAGCAGTATTCACAGATGGACAGATGGGCGTTTTCCTTTCAATTGGTTTTGCGGTATCAAGGACCCACAAAACAGGGTTTCTGGCTACACCACGTGTTAGGGGATTCTTTTCTTCTTAATTTAGCAACTGGTTTTATCCACTTTTTCGTTATCAGCGCCCGGCAACGAATTTTTTTCCGCCGAAAATTCGCCATTTTTTTACACAGCATTACAAAACTTTCTCCATACTATGTATATCACCCCGTGTATATGTACGTATACGGGAAATTAAAAAGAATAATCTCTCAGATATTATGAATTACATGCCCATTTCTAAGTTATGTGTACTAATTGCTGTAGAATTATTGATAAGTTGAATCCTTTTTTGATTGAAAAGCAACATGGATTTTCCAGAAATTAATCTACTATTACTACTTGATGACAATTCAGCATTATGTACTTAAATATTTTGAAATGTATAAACAGGCAGACACCATCTTCTATACTTCTAAAGCTTTCTACATAGTTCATAATTGACTTTTACTTTGGTTTTGGAGAAAATAGGAGTGGTGCCCTATTGAAGTGGTTTCACAATTATTTGTCAGATAGATTGCAGAAAGTGAAATATAAGTCCTTAGAATCAAAAAATATGTTTTGTAAGGTGATCCTCAAAATTTCATCAGGGACCATTACTATATATGCTTTTTCACAATAATGTCAAAAGGTTTGATCATCTTGTCTCTTTCTGTTCTTTGCAGATGATCTAAATATTTATATAACTATTAATAAATGACTATTATTCTTCAATCTGATCTTGAAATTATTACAATGGTGACAATCTTTAGAATTGAGACTGATTTTTGGTAAATACAAAACTATACCTTATAAAACATCAAAAAATTCACTTTCATTTGACTACAAAGTGGGAAGTGATTTGCTGAAGGCACACCAGTTTCTTGGCTTCAGGATTTGAGAGTGATAATTGACAGAAAAATGAGATTCATTCAACATGTTGATTATACTGTGGATAAATCAAATACAACGACGAAGTTTGTGAAACATTTGTCTGGTAAATTTAACAACATTATAACTATAAAAATTGTATTTATTATATGGAGGGAGGAGAGGAGGCAAGCACTGAAAACTACAAAACACGAGAAGTAATAGTGATTGTCCAAAAGTAAGTTAGGAAACAGAAACGTAGGAAATTTAAGTGCTATTTAACAAAACAATAATGCAACAATGAACAATGAAGATAATGTGACAAAGGAAGAGGTCAAAAATACAGGAAGAAATGAAAAAGAATCAATGTCAACTTGTATAACATGTGCAGACATGGTAGAAAAGCATGAAATCAAATGCGAGGTATGCTGAAAACCAATCCACACAGTATGCGAAAAAATAACTAATAAAGAAATCAAAACGCTACAAAGATAAAGCACCAAACTAAGGTTTACAGGTCAAAGAGGCCTAAATTACAACACTGAAGATGGGAAAGAAAAAGGAAACCTGGAGTGTTAAGCAACAATGCTTAGCCTAAATCTAAATGCTTAGATATCCCAAAAACATTAACACATATGAAGGTTGATCTAAAACACTGAGTACACCAGGAAATCAAAAAAGCACTAAAACAGAACTGAAATAAACAACAAACTAGAAGAAATAAATATTGAAACCAAGAGCAATAAAGCAAAAGACAAGAGATTCTGTGTTTCAAGAACCAGTGAAAGGAAAGAACAACGGAGAAAGAAACAAAAAATGGCTGAAGAGGACACAAATGAACAGGGCAGAAACACTGAAAAACTGAGACAAATAAACCAACTCATCAGAGAGAAACAACAAAACACAAGGACAAAGAGAAAAACAGCAGAAACAGAATTCACAGTACCCAAACTCAACAGCAACAAACAGAACAGACAGAACAATCACAAGCTAGGAAAAGTTACAGAAACAAAGATAACATTTTAATAGGTAATAATGAAGACCATGAGTTAAAGATGGTAACTGGCAAGCCAAGAGAAGAACAAACTGGATTAGTGGTGAATAGAGAATGGTTTCTGATGACACAAAACATCACCAAAAATTATTAATATAATGATATTAAAATACAGTGAAACCCCTATTTTACGCCACTCTAGGGACTGGTCAAAAAAAAAGTGTAAAATCGAGGAAAACATAAAATAGAGGAAATTATTTTTTTTGCACAAATTTTTTTCTAAAACACGTAATTCTAAAATAATAAATCATATATTTAAATTGTGCTTGACCTTATTTCAAATTTTATTTTTTTGGAACAGATTTCATTAAGGGAAAAAAAATCTCTATGTTCATAATTGTAGTTGTAGGAAAATTCCGAATGAAGTTTGAACTTTTGCAATTTCCAAACTAGTGGTGCTACAGAATGGCACAGCCTTTCCTGTATTAGTTTTCTATTTCCTTGGGTCTTCACTAGCTGTTCGGAATTGCCACAAACTCTTTCTTGCCAGCTGACATCTATCACCGCCAAAAGTACATTTTTTTGTCATTTTCCTAATTTTTCGGTTTCCTATTGGTAGAACGAAAATATTAATTTTAGAATATTAAAGAACACAAAAACCTAGCCCTAAATGGCAATTTTCTTTTAAAAAGTATGTGCCGTTTTAAAGAAAATTGCGTTTTAGCACTACTAAAAATGCGAAATGTGAAGCTCATTTTCACAGAAAATTTTTGAGTTTTCAAAATACATTATTTGAAGCACTTACACTCACAAATATAATAATCTTTACAAATTGCTGGCAATATGCATATTAAAGATGTGAGAGATCTTTCAAAAAAATTACAATTATCTAATTTTTGAAAAGAAAAAAAGAGAAAAAAGAAAAAAAAAGAAATAAAAAGAGAAAGAAAAAAAAAAGAGGAAAAAACTCAAAATAGACTTTACGCTATACTAAAGAGTGTAATTAGCACTATCCAATACACAAGTTTCAAGAAAAAATTTGCAGCCATATACGAGAAAAGGACATTTGAGTGTTTCTGAAAATGCGAAATTTTGAGCTACTTTCACAGAAAACGGTTGTGTTTTCAAGAAACTTTACTTGACATTATTTAAAGCACATGTACTCGTAAATATAATAATGTGAAAAAATTGCAGATAATGTAAATATTATCGACGTCAGAAACACTTGAAAAAATTTATATTTTTGTAATTTTTGAAAAAAAAAACGACCTATAGAGCAATATGGATTTTATGTCATCTGATAGAGTACATTTACCACTATACCTACCTAAAGTTTAAAGAAAAAATTTGTAGCTGTTTTTGAGAAAATCTTGTTTTTGTAATTTTTTAATGTTGCACATATTGCACGAAAACTACTAAAATTTTGAAAAACATTTACACGACCTTTATGACAGAACTCAATATGCAGAACAAATTTATTTTGAAGAAAAAATCTCTATCTTCAATTTTGTAGTTGGAGAAAGACGCCGAAAAAAATTCAAACTTTCACAATTTTCGAAAATTCACAGTTATTCATGAAAATCGGACGTATGCCATGTTAATAAGTGTATTTTACTCTATTCATACAAGAAATTTAAAGAAAAAATTTGGAGCCGTACTTGAGAAAATTTTGTAAATCACTGGGGGACTTCATATAAAGTACCCTCAAATTTTGAAGAATCTTTTTCAAAATCTCGAAGCTTCGACTAGAACCAGACCACCCGGGGAATATCCATTTTGGAAGAAATCGTACGTATGGTTTAGGTGCTAGCAGTGTTCACAGACAAACAGACAGACAGACAGATGGACGTTTTCCTTTCAATTGCTTTTCGGTATCAAGGACCTAGAAAACAGGTTTTCTGGCTACACTACGTGTTAGGGGATTTTTTTTCTTAAAATAGCAACTGGTTTTATCCGCTTTTTCGTTTTCACGGCCCAGCAATGAATTTTTTTCCCGCCGGAAATTGGCCATTTTTTCACGCAGCATTAAATAACTTTCCCTATACTACGTATATCACTCCATGTATACGTACGTATACGGGAAAGTAAAAATCAAGTTTTCAATGAACATGAGAACCCAAAAATTACAATATCGGTTTCATATTCGATGGTCTGCGACATCAGCCAGATCGATATGGGAATATAAATTTTGGAGAAAATTGGCCGAACGGTTTAGTTGTTAGTGTTGTTCACAAGCAGACGGACAGAAAGTCGTTTGGCTTCAATCTATTTATCGACATCAAGTATCCTCAAAACATGGATTCTGGCTACACCACATGTTAAAGGATTTTCTCTCTAAATTTAGCTGGATTTCTCCAACTTTTTTGGTGCCAGGGCCCGGCAAGTTTCTCTGCTGAATATTCGCAGCTTTTTCCCCACAGTACTAAATACCTTTCTCTCTACTGCGTAAGCAGTAGTGAGAAAGTAAAAACCAGCAACTGACTTTCACTGGCGACAAACTTAAATCAACAAACACACTCGAAACAGAACATGTGGGCTTAGTTCTGAAAAATTATTCAGCTAACTAATGCAGAACTTTCACCAAAATATAACCAATTTTTTAAAAAGCAAAACTTGTAACATTTGTATTTGTCCCAACCACCCTTTGCGAAACTGACATTGACACTGCTGCCTTTTCTTTCAGAACATCTGACTAAATTCAAGATCTGATGTGCAAAAATCTTAAAATCGGGGTTTTACTACACAGTAGCACTTCACCCTCATAAATACAAAAATTTGAACAAATCACTGCTAATGTAATTATTAAGGGCGTGAACACAAATCAAAAAAATTACATTTTTGTAAATAAAATAAAAAAATAAAAAAAAAAGAATAGAGCAATATGGCGTTTAAGTCACCTCATAGTCAAGTACATTAGGCACTATCCTTACCAAAAGTTTAAAGAAAGATTTGAAGCCCTTTTAGAAAAAAACCTTGTTTTTGTAATTCTTTAAAATTACACATATTGCATGCAATATTGTGCGAAAACTACTAAAATTTTCAAAAATGTACAAAATTAATGAATGAACTTATGAATAGTGAGTCCTTAATGAAAGAACTCACTATGGAGAACAAATTTTACTAGAAGGAAAAATCTTTATCTTTATTATTATTATTATTATTATTCCTCTAAATCACAACTTAAGATGTTATGTGTCGGCTGAATATAAAATCTACTCCAGGTTGCAACCAGCTACCTAAGGAGCAGATCTAGGGACTGTCGGTGCCTCTACAATACTTTGCGCAAAATATGGGCTGTTCCAAATAAAGCTATTTCTTGCACTTCCCAGTCTTTTGGATTACCTGGGAGTTTAGACAAGTTCTTACTCAAATTTTGCAGAACAAATCCCAGAGCTCCGATAACTATCGGTACGACCTGTGCTTTTACGCCCCACATTCGGCTGATCTCGATTTCCAAACTCTTGTATTTAAGATGTTTCTCTGCCTCCTTGGTAACGACATTTTGATCGCAAGGTACAGCAACATCCACAAGTAAACACGATTTGTTCTCCAAATCCCGGATGACTATATCCGGTTCGTTTGCTGCTATCGTGCGATCAGTTTGAATTTGTTAGTCGTACAATATCGTACACAATCCAACAGACGTCACCGGTTTCGGTGAGTGTTCGTACCACTTGGGGCATGTGTTCGGAACTTCGAGGGCGGTACAGATCTGCCAGTGGAGGTAGCTACACACCCTGTCGTGTCTTTTCAAGTATTCGGTCTTTGCTAGGATTGGACAAGCTGTGACAATATGATCGATGGTTTCTACGTGTTCCTGACAAATGCGGCATTTATCATCTTTGGAAATTTTGAGAACTGCTTTATCATAATGTCATGTTCTCAAGGCCTGATCTTGGGCAGCTATAACAAGTGCTTCCAATTCTGGCTTCATTCTTCCCCTTTTAAGCCACATAAATGATTGATCATTATTGATCTGCACCTTGTCCATTCTTTTTAGATATTGTCCGTGGAGTGGTTTGTCTCTCCACGATTTCTTTAACATTTTCTGTGTCTCAAATTTCTTGTTAAGTAGCATCAGAAGTTCAGTGTCTCTGTCATTCTGGTTGTCGTGCATAGTCTTGTTCACAATGCTTCTTGGTACACTTACAATGCCTCTGTTTCCCATTCTTCGGTCAGATTTCATGACCTGCCTCATTAGTGGGTCATCTTGATGGCTGACTACATACTTTCCCATCCCAGTTATTGCATTGTGCCAGGAGGCTTCAATTTGTCTCAGGCCTCCTCCTTCCTTATGTGACACATAAAATCTATGTACATCAGCTCGGGGGTGGGCTACATGATGCATTGTAAGCAATTTTCTGGTTTTTTCGATCCATGATGCGAATTTCCTGTTCAGTCCAATCTACTAGTCCGAAACTGTATTCGGCAACAGGCACCGCCAAACTACCTATTGCTGATATTTTATTCCTTGAGTTCAGAGCGGACTGCAGGACAAGTCTCACTCGTCTATAATACTCCCTGCGAATTCTCTCTTTCATTGTGTCGTTCGAGATGGTCTCACATTCTTCAATGCCCAGATATTTGTAAGTTTTACCTGGCTCAAGATCTTGAATGACAGTGTGTCTATCAACTTCAATGTTCTCGGACGTGGTCATTTTGTCTCTTCTTAAGTTGGCTTTTGCACACTTGTCAAGACCAAACTTCATGCAGATGTCATTGCTAAAATCATTGATGACAGACCGCATTTGGGAGAGAATTGCTTCATTCTTAGCAAAAACTTTAAGATCATCCATGTAAAATAAATGTGATACAGGCATTTCATCACCATGGAGCTTGTAACCAAAGTCAGTGTGCGACAGCTGTCTTGATAGAGGAATCAAACTAATGCAAAACAGCAGAGGGGATAGTGAATCTCCTTGAAAAATTCCCGTTAATCTGAATACTTCTGGTTTCTACTACTCCCTTTCCGCTGTGGATTAGTAACCTGGTGCTCCACAACTTCATACTAGCCTTGCAAAACTCAACAAAGTCTAGGATGAAAACGATAGATCTCCAGGGTCTTCAAAATCCAATCGTGTGGTACACTGTCAAAAGCCTTCTGGTAGTCAATCCAAGCCATGCTTAAATTACGTTTTCGTTTCTTTACATCATTCAAAATTATTTTATTCAGAAGCAAGATTTCCTTACAGCCATAGGAACCTTTACGACATCCTTTCTGTTCAACTGTCAACAGATGGTTCTTCTCTAGGTGCCTATACATTTTGTCAGCAATGGCTGCAGTTATAAGTTTGTACATTACTGGCAAGCAAGTAATTGGCCTGTAGTTCTTCGCCAAAGAGCTGTCTCCTCCTTTGGGTAGCAAATATGTAATGCCACGAGTGAGCCATTCGGGGAGTTCGTTAGGGTTTTCTAAAATTTTATTAACAGCCTTTGCAAGATAAGAATGTAGTGCTGTTAATTTCTTAATCCAATAAATCTGGATCTTATCAACCCCAGGGGATTTCCAGTTCCCCATATTCTTAATTGTTTGGCATAGGTCCTCTTTCGAGAATCCTTGAACATGTTCCACTGTTTCCACAAGTCCATTGGCAGCATCAACTTCAGATTGGAGCCACGATGCGTCTTTGTTGTAGAATCTGGTTTCCTCCCAGATTCTGACCAAAATGTTTCGACGTCATCTTTTGAAGGAGGGGCAGCATTGCCATTCGGTTTTTCAGTCAGACTGCGATAGAATCTCTTCGCATCTGTTTCAAACAACCGGTTCTGTATACGGAAATCGATTCTACGTTTGTACCGTCTTATTCGTTGAGCCCATGCTTGGATTTTTTTCTTTTAGGTTTTCAGCTACCATTAGCCTTGTTGTGTCATTGTCAATTAGGTATTTTTGTTCAACGTGGAGTATTTTTTGTTGAACTTTATACGTGTGGTTTGACTTAGAAGATGCCTCGGCTAGGAGTGATATTTCACGCCGTGTGTCGGCTATCCGTTTCATAATTCTTTTCAGCCACGGAGGTACGGAGCTTTTTACTCTTGTCTGGCTGTCGGCCATCGGTGTTCTTGGCTGGTCCCAAGATTATCTGAGATACTAGATATCCAGTTGCATACACGATGTGATTGATTTAAGTAATATCTAGATCTCTACTTAAGGTCTCTACAACCTCATTTAAGACAGAATTCGCTGTTTCTATCACTCTCTTAGCTTTAGCATTTTCATAAATTCTCCTCAATGGTGCACGAGATTCGAATGGAAGTAGACGAACTCGTTCTATCTTGCGTCGGAGGAGGTCCCACATCATTTCCTTATCGTGTGACTCATGGCCAGATGAATTTTCACCACTGACGGATGTTTCATTTGGAAGAGATGAACCTTGAAGTGGATCATCATTTTCAGGGATATTAGATGGTTCTAAATGTTCGTCATGTGGATGGTTTGATTGATGAACATACTCTGCGTTTCTCTGGATGTCTGCAAGTAGTTCTGCTGTGAATTTTCCACTGCTGAGTATGTATCATCGTTGACTGGCAAGCTTCTTTGAGTCTAGGGTAGGTCTCATATCTGGGTTCCGCTCTCTCCATGTCTTAAAAACTTCTATTTCTGAGCCCCCATTTTTCACTTTTGCATAGTAAAAGCACCACATCACCTCCATTAATTCATCCCGGGTCCATCTCTGACGATGGCTTCGAGCTACTGCCGGCTCTGGGTCCCTGGGACTAACATCCGTGGGATGGCCAGACGTCGAAAAGGTGACATTAGCTCGGTTCCTGAGCAGGTATGGGACATTGGTAGAACAAGGCACGTTAAGATTCATTACATTGCTTGTTCTATTCATTTTGCTCATTGGTTTCAAGTGAAGATTCGCAGGTAGCAAGTTCGAGTTCGCAGATCACACTTAACATTTGGGTTGTTTCCTGCGACCCATAGTGGCCTCGGGGCATCCCCCTGCAGGGCCCAGCAAGGGGTCCCTCCGATCGCCAGTCGGCATTACTAAACCCTACGGGATTTTCACTGACTGCTGAAGGCAGCCTCCTTCGCTGGCTAATGCAAGGTTCGGGCCTCCACTCTAATCAGTGGCCTGGTGTGCCAACCCAGTTTCTCTCCTGTACCCTCTATGGGCCGACAACAGGAAGTCCAAAGGTTCATGACCCTTCCCTCTCTACTTACTTCCCACTCTCCTCAAAATGGAGTACTTCTTCGTCGGACCCCTCACCTTCAACCTATTCAGCAAGGGAGACCCTACCAGTAGCTAGGCTACCACTGACATAGCTCTCAGGCTCATGGGGGTACTCAAGCTCCACCACCAACTCCAAGGTCGTGTACTCCTTAGGTGGAGTTATTATACAGTGAATATTATTATTATTATTATTATTATTATTATTATTATTATTATTATTATTATTATTATATTATTATTATTATTATTGGCAGCATTCTGAACGCTAAATTTGAAACTGCACTAAGCAGGTGATAAATCCCGAAAGCTCCGGACTCCCCTTTAATATTGTAGTTGTAGAAAGAGCTTGAAAAAAATTCAAACTTTTGCAATATTCGAAAATTCAGAGTTAACCGTGAAAATTGGATCTTGATGAGTGCATTTAACTGTACTCTTACAAGAAATTTAAAGAAAAAATTTGGACCCATTTTTGAGAAAATTTTGAAAATGTCGGGGGGGGGGGGCTTCATGTTAAGTACTCTCAAAAGTTCGTGTTTTTCAAAATTGGAGAGCTTTGACTCAGGCCCGATGAAGAGGGGCTTCTTCAATTTGGAAAAAATCGTACGCATAGTTTAGGTGTTAGTGTTGTCCACATACACCGGACGGACAGACAGACATTTTGCTTTCAATTGGTTTTTCGGTATCAAGGATCCACAAAACAGGGATTCTGGCTACACTACGTGTTAGGGGATGTTTTATTCTTAATTTAGCAATTGGTTTAATCCACTTTTTCGGTATCAGGGCTCAGCAATGAATTTTTTTCTGCCGAAAATTCGCCGTTTTTTCGCGCAGCATTACATAAAATTCGCCGTTTTTTCACTGCCAACATTCCTATTATTTTTGTACACTATGAAAAAGCATATGACAAGGTAGACAGGTAGAAAGTATGATATACTAAAAGAAGAAGGAGTAGGCAATCACCTAATAAAAGCAAAAGAAAGCCTGTACCAAGAAGCAAAGGTTTCAATACAAAACATGGATTGGAGCATCTCTAAAGCAATACCTACAAATGAAGGACTGTGACAGCACTCTCCTCTTTGTTATTCAATATACATTGAACCAAATTATTCAAGAATCGAAGAAACAAACAGAAGGAGGAATAATGATGAGACACAAGAAAATAGCAACAATATTATATGCCAATGGCCAGGTGGTACTAGCTACAAAGGAAGATGTACTTTAAAAAGTAGCACACAGACTTAACAGAATAACAAAATAATACCAAATGAAAACATCAATAGAAAAAACCAAGGCAATGGAAATAGCAGGAAAGGATTAGTGTGGAAGTGCAGGAAAGGAAAAGTGCAGAGTAAAAATTGTATCAAATAATCAGATAACTGAACAAGCAGCACCTTTCACATTTCTAAGCAACCAGATATCACTAAGAGAGGAAGATATTGAGACAAAACTGGCAGAATTTAATAAGATCAATGGCTGCAGAAACAGATACTTCTGAAAAAGGAATAAAGAAACAAAAATAAGAATCCACATCATAGTGGCACAACCAAACTTACAATATGGCAGCAAAACACGAACACTCAAACAAAGAGACAACAGAGAATAGAGACAGCCCAAGAGAGGTATCTGAGAGTAGTACAACAAATAACATGAAAATAATACAGAATACACTAAAAAGAAAAAAAGTTGGTCACTTAAATACAGAAATATCAAATAAAATGGCAAGATAATATAAAAAGAATGAAACCAAATGGACTTCCAAAGATGGTAATGAACTACAGCCCAAGAGGAAATAGAGACCCCAGCAGACCAAGGAAACTGGGAGGTCCAGGAACACCGTAACTAGTGTGGGGAATACTTGAAACAAGGAACAGGCCATGGAGCCTAAATCTTACTAAAGTTGTTGATAATTGTGATATGTAACACTGGTGAGGCCTATTTTACTATGTGGATCTCAAATTTGGTCACCTATTTATTATTCCCCCGTCTCAACACTGGAGACTATGCAACACATTTTTTATTTTTGTAGCCTATAAACTTAGATTATAGTCTTCTCACTATAGCCTTAATTATACTTACTGGCTACCAGACTGAAAATGAACCTGTTGAAGGGTATAGATTATTTTGATAATTATATTTAGATTGTATATAACATAATATGTGTAAGTGATGTTTAATTTGGTGGATTTTAATGTTGATACTGATGGTTTACATTACAAAATTCTGTGGGCAACTCTTATGAGGAAACTATGTTATACAGATAATGTTCTATTCAGTTTCCTATGCAGGAACATTATCGTATTATTAGGTACCTTTGTGGATGATGTGTAGAAAGGTACATTCTGTGAAAGTGAAATTGTTTTGTTCGAAGTGTCAACTTGAAAGGAATGTTAAACACCTAATACTTCAAAAATTTAGTTGTAAAAATATCTCGTAACATTAAAATTTCAATTATTTTGAAATTTGGTGATTGCCTGTAATATATGAAATAAAAAAATAAAATAATGACATATTTATTTTATATTTCCAGACAAAAAATTCAGAACCCATGTTGGATAGAGAGTGGGGAGGACTGGAGCCATGCCTCCCCTCTTCAATTTATTCAAAGCAACTAGTCTTCTACTTTCAAGCAACCACTATCAACTACTTTGTTCAAAACAACTCCTGTCAACATAAGACTAAAACTGTGAGTGTTATTTAAATCTTATAAGTGGAATGTGTTAAACTAGCACTTATTCATCAGGATCGACTGCCTACTTGGCATTACCGTCAGGAGCCTTACTGCCAAGTAATGGAAACATGGACTAGACTCCCAGACATTGTTTACAAACTTCCTCACTCTGCTCTTAAAATCTTTTTGCAACAGGTTCTTCGATGAACAATCAATAGGGCAGTACGACTTTGAATTGCAAATACAAAAATATTTTCGAGCACATTTATAAATTTTTGATATGTGATACACATTCATGTTGTCTACGAAGAAACAATGCAGCATAATTGATTTTTTGACAAGTTTTTGTTTTTGATGCATTGTCATCCCTCTCACAGCATGTACCATTTGATAGTAAAGGATATGTATTTTATCGAATTACAATGGTTAATTTACATCTTCCTCATAAACAAATGATACCCTTGTGTCAGAGATGCCAATGATGCTCAGGAGTTTAGTTACACAGTACTATTTCTTCACTAACAATGTATGAATTATACACTTGCATATCTTCAAAATTTAATAATTCTAAACATACAACTTAATGTATTAAATTTACATAATGAGCTCATCTAAAACTTTGAAGTGAAAATCATCATATTCAACACACATTGTAACTTTTATTAATGTGCTGACTTACGAAACATTAGACGCCTGAAATTATAATTAAATAAAAAAATATTTACATGTTCACATGGTGGACAGAACCAATCACCTTCAGGAATAACCATTAGAGCTGGACGTAAGCAAGAACAATGCCAACCCGAGTCACATTTGTCACACAGTAAGATCCATTCTGGATGATCACTTTTCCCACATTTCTGGCAAGCATGTTCATCTGTTGGTTGTTCTTCATCTTCACAAGGCAATCCTGAAAATATTTTAGTATAATACATGACATTTTCATAACAGTAAAAAGGGCTTTTTACTTAAAATTATTCTACAGGATTTATTCTATAATTTTTGTAACCTACAATTTTTCGTAACGCCATTTAAGACAAAGAACAATACACAAAGAGAGAACAAAAAACTGTTTTCATACAGTAAAATCTGTCCAAACCACAAAAACTCAGGGCAAGCCGGAAACTTGCCTTCACCGGAAAATTTCCCCAGCACATGAAGTTAAATGGCATTTTATTCAGCTAGAAATGGAATCTCTCCAATGTGGAAACGGAACAGTTTTTCATGTCCTGCAGGGGACAAAAATCTTTATAAAACAGAATTTCTGTAAATTTAATGCAATTGGCAGAGAGACGTGAAATGTTCTTCATGAAATTAATGCATCTGCAAGCCTGTTTTAAATTCTCTATCCCTGTGACACATGATTTAGTCATAGCAGGTGGACATGGAAGGAGAGGGGCTTCACCTGTCAGCATAGAATTTGTCTTTGAGGTCGCTTGTCTCAGGCGTAGGCTGCAGGTAAATTCCCTCTCTCCCGATTCTCTGAGCGCGGGAAGGTTTTCCATGGGGCATGGCTTCTATTCACCTGTCTCCCTGCCTCGCGTTGAAAATCATTATCGCTCGACCATTTACGTGATTCTGAAGGCCACGCGTGGGTATTAGAAAGTCGTAGTACTGAATTGTGACACATTGGACATTGAAGGAGTCAGCAAGCAGTCCAAATACAGCCACTAGACAGTAAGTTGTGTATTTTTCAACTGAGAAGCTGTCAATGAACAGTGTTTAATATTAATTTATTGGCGATTTCTTTTATAAATTCGTTATATGGTAATGTATTTTGATAATTATAATTAAATTACTATCATGTAATTTACTACTTTCAGGGCAGAAAAATCAATATCAGAAATGCCATAAAATGGACAATCTTGCATAAAACGGAAACCTCCCTAAACCGGAAATTCTTCGTGTCCTGATTGATTCCAACTTAGACAGATTTTACTGTAATTAGCAATTTAAAACTTCTAGCTATAAAGTTTGCTCTTGCCTTCCTCTCCTCTCTTACCATATCCCTGAAATATGTAAATTTTTATTTATTATTACACCTACCTCCGAAACCATCTTAATAATTTCACTGTTTTCTTTAATATCACAATTACCCATGGCAAGCCACTCCTAGTAAACTACAAACACTTATTACCTACTAGCATGCTTTTAGTTTTTGATACAGTTAATTTCTACTTATTAAGATACTATTAATTATTCAGACTTTCTAAACTACTTTTCATTCCCTCAATCATTTCCCTTACCTCATCACCAACAACAGAAAGTAACAATCTATTCATTATCCCATCTTCCCCCAAAATCAAAATATAATTCATAAACATCAAAAATAACATAGGACCTACCCCACTGCCTTGTGGCACTTTTACTTCACTATGCCACTCCTTTCAAGTTACATCCCCCAGCACATTTAGAACTTTCTTGCCTCAATGTAATTCTGAAGTTGAGCAAAAAATAATGCTGTACATTTTTTTAAGGAATAATATCAAAATATTATCTAATATTTTGTAACTATCTGAAAATTTTCCCTGAGTTCTAAAGAACGAATTTACTGAATTTTCCCTGTTTTCCAGAAAGCAGCCACCCTTCATGACACAGAGCACTGCTTGCTGATGATCTTGCTTCTCCCTCTGGGCTTTTAATCCCAACTGAATCACCACTTCAAAGAAATGCTAAGCCTCATCAGAATTCATTTATAATGTGATCTTTTCTAAACAAGGCTTCAGAACTTCATTCATAACTCTCAAAAACCTATAACACTATAAAGGCTCAAAAAGAATACTAAAATCAAAAGAATACTACACTATAATACTTTTATCTCTGAGCAATATGTTAAAGTAGACAAATTCCGAAATCATTACTAGTAATCTATAACAGTTTGCTTCTCTGAACTGTGTATATTTTATGGTAGTACGAGGCTTGTACCAAAAGTAAGGTTCCCAACGAGCTACAGCCTCGACGGAAGGTGCTAGGCTAAATCCGACAACAGTGCCATGCGCAGTGGTTCCCCCACTCTCAAGCCTGCCCTTCCACAATTCGTTGCATCGCTCAGTATTCGCTTGGCAGCTGTTAGAGATGGAAGTAATGGTCGCTGCTCCTGCCAAGTGCAAGATTCGAGCAGTAATCTGGTTTCTCCACGTAAGGAAGTTACCGCAATCCAGACTAACCGGAGAGGACGACTGAGGGAGGGAGTAGGGCTTGTTCACGACAACACTCGACACCACGTCGCTCGTCTAACACAGGAGCTTTTGAAGAAATTTAGGTGAACCGTTATGCCCCATCCCCCATACAGCCCGGACTTAGCCCCCAGCGATTATCATCTCTTCCCCAAGCTAAAGGAACACTTGGCAAACGCCTCAAAGCAACAATGAAGTCCGAGCAGAGGTCACACGCTTCCTCAACAGATTGGCGGGATACTTCTTCGACTTACGAATACAAAAGCTGGAGCACCGTCTTCAAAAGTGTGTCGAAAATTGGAGACTATGTTGAAAAATAGACAACAGTGTAAGCTTTTCAACAATGTATAAATTAATAACAATAAATAAGGTTTTCTATTTGTAAAAAATATGGAAACCTTACTTTTGGTACAACCCTCATAAAATAATATTACTATTACAATAAGGAAGTGGTAAGGAAAGATGTCTTTTCCAACTATTCTGTGTTAAATATATTGGTAAAGACATTTTTCATTACCAGGGACTATTCCCATGAAATTTCAGCCAATAATATCACAGAATTCAGACAATACAAAATCTATCAATAACAAAATAATCACATTTTCATTATCACCTCCTCATAAGTAATATTACTGCTGCTCTTCTGTTTACAAAAAGACTTTTAATTTTTCAGATAACTACACATGGCATTATAAAGGACGAATACTTAATCTAATTGTCATATCATGTTACATCATCATTCATTCATTCATTCATTCATTTTGGTAGGATTCAAGCTCAAGTCGAATCCCCATTTTCTAACACGACCACCAGCCATTTCCCTTCATGATTTCTGTATTTAAATTTCCATGTGTTTTCCAAGTTTCTCTGTTTTTTCAGAATCACACCCCCTGAACTTCTCTTAAAATTTTTACATTGATTTTTTTTTGCAGCATTACAATATGTTAATGAGAAAGTAAAGGTCCATATTAACAATCATGTAAATTAAAAATCTCTGAAAAGTAACTACTGTGTTTGAATGGATGAAAATTTACTAATAAAAATTAGTTATTAAGTCTGGCAATTAAAATTAATTGTTGAAAATTAAAGAGTGTGTAACTATAAATTCAATTTTAAATTCTATCAGCTTTGCTACTGCCATACAAATTAAATAAATAAATGTTTGCATTGACCACAGAGATAGTATTTTCAAGTATTCTTTGCTTTGGGTTCATGTGGTGTCAGAATCGAAATGTGGAGGGTTCAGGTTTTCCAGATATGTAACAGTCCTGTTTCACCCCTAAAACATTATTCCTCAAAAATGAGAACTACTATCTTATTTTCTTCAAATGTATAATGTTTTGAAAACTGTTAAAGCATTAGATATTATTTCAATGCCCTTTTAACTTTCTTGTATACACAGTGTTGTTTAAAGCAGCAAAAAACCCCACAATTTTGAAGGAAATATGTCTTGGGGTTCCTTGATACAAGAGAGAGAGATAGAGAGAGAGAGAGAGGTAGATAGAGATAGATAGATAGATAGATAGAGAGAGAGAGAGCGTGTGTGTTTCTTCTCTCTCCCAAAAAACGTTTCTCTCTCAATGATTCTCACATTTGAAAAAGATATTTTATTTTGAGGGGAGTACTTTACAAGAAGCTGTAAAAACATCGAAAATGGCTTCTAAGAGCAAAGTAAGCTTACAAAAATGGCACAGATTCAATATTTGTTAAAACTTCTATATTTTCAAAAATTGCAAAAGTATATTTTAAAATGTACTGCATTAATACGCACAAATTCTTCAAATTATCTCAATTGAAGAATTTCCAAATTTCAAAAGCCTTTGTGTGTAAATGAGCTCAAAATTGTGCATTATCAAAACCCTGAAACAATATATTCTCAAAAATCCAATTTTTGCTTCAAAAGTTTGTATATTTCCTCTTCTATTCTCCCAGCATCATTTCAATTACACTCTTAGGGGACTGTGCTATTGGCATAATGTGAAAAAAGGTATTGTTTTGTGAATAGCACTATTACATCAATACAAAATAAATATTATAGGAAAATAAAACCATTATGTTAATTGAGATGACCTTTAAATATTTTAGTCTATGTTTTCCGTTAAGATGTTCAATTCCAAAAAGTTTGTCAATTAATGAGTGTGTGGTTTGTAGTTTGAAAACTACAGTAATTTTGTTAACATTGTTCTTATGACAACAAATGGTGTCAAATGTCTCTGAGATTAAATTCAATTTTGCAGAGCATGGAATAGATCCGGGTATGCATTAAAAATATCAATTTCATTTTCATTGCTATTATTTCATATGCTTTTATTCATATGCTTTTATTAAATTATTGTTATATTTTCACATAACCGAAACCTGTTTACCGACAGGAGTCAAGACACATGACATCTTGGCATATATGGGGGCTTCTAGGGGCAGTCTCCGCTCCTAGACGTCTCTCAGGCTATAGAATTGAAACTCAAATCGAATGTAAGGTATGAATGTTTTCTATAATGTTTGTGGCGTGGGGGGCATTCCCAGTCCCTCAAGTAACACATCAATGCCCTAAAATGGGGGAGTATGGGAGTGTGGTAATACTCTCATACATTAATCAATTACCCTGAGTGAGATTGTGTGCCATTGTGTAAGTAATTGAGGAACTGCTTCCTACATTCAGAACAATCATAAATCCTGAGATGGGGCCATGGGTACATATGAACATATGTACGTATGTATGTACATATGTAGGTAAGTATGTATGTAATATATGGATGAATGCATGCATGTATGCATGTATGTATGTATGTATGTATGTATGTATGTATGTAATGTATGGATGCATGTATGTATGTATGTATTTTTTTCCCCAGCATGCTCCATTACAAGAATCATACTACATGCTTTGTTTTCTTTCTTATTCTTGGTTTGTACTTTTTTTTATTATTAATATTTTATTTACATTTTCAGGGGCATTTTTTCATTTTACAATGTATGTATCTATGTATGTAAAGGCACAGGCCAAGTTGGACCACAGCTTTTCATTTCGGTGGCATGATGAAGTTCTTTTCTGGAAATCTTTCCAAGGGAGAGTACTTAACAGTGGGGGCCCTGGAATGTCCCTTTGTGATAGATGGCACCCAGGAAAGGGGTAGGACAAAACTGAAAAATTAACCCACCTCAAAAGAAAAGGGAACTTATTAGTATGAGAGAGTCTAAGCCTTTTTGTAACCCTACTAGTTCATTTTAATTTCATTTGTTGTGAACTACACAGCATCTACAATTAAAAATATTTTTTTCTACAACTGTATAAAAATGAAAATATTATCATATCCTATTACATATGAGAAGTTAGTCTATTCATAAAGCATCTGAAAAATGTAACACCACAATGCAAAAGTGACACAGTGCACTTTAGGCATCAGTGTAAAACTTTTTCATACAAAAATGGAGCTGATAATCATAAAGAGATGAATAAAACGATGGTTCATAAAAAGTGTTTGTTTATAATATTATTTTAAAAAATGTGTCAATTTCATGAGCAAAATGATTGGTTCTCACAAGATTTCTAATACATTTTTGCTCCTGAATCTACAAGTTTCATCAAAAACCTATCTCAATTGAATGAAAAACAATAATTTGCACTCAATATAAAAATAGAAACTATCGTAGCATCATATATATCTTGCAATAATTACTGTACTAAATATCATAATTTCAACAGTACCTTTCTGAGCAGTTCTTGCTCTTCGCATGGGAGTTACTTCAGTGCCATCATTTTCCAAATCAGATTCTGGGGAGAATTCATGGTCCGACTTGAAAATCAATTCTTCATCATCTTCCTCCTCTTCTGATTGTTCTCCCTCTTCATCTTCCTCTTGAGATGTACTAAAATATTTACAGTTAATGTGTTAACTGAAACTTTTCAGCTTCTAAAGATGCTGAACATTGATCAGATGAAATTTTTACAAAATGTTTACATAAATTAGATGAAAATTAATGAAACATTAGTATTATTTTGAGAATTGCTTACATGTTAACTTTTTTTTATAACCACACAATCACGGTTACTTTAAAAAAAGACATGCAACAGAATTTGGAAGATACCACACACAGGTAGAATTCATTATATTAATTTTACAAAATCAATGGTTTAATACGAACTACTTCCATTCAGATCTTACTATTAATTAGCTTGTTGATTCCTGAAGAGGATAGTCAACAAATTCTGCTTCCATAGAATTCTTATGGCACATTTCAGTTGCTTTTGGTTAATATTCCAACACAACTACTTGACATATTTCAACAAAACTTTTGAAACTAATTATAAAAAATTCAGAACTTGGAATATGCAAATTTAACAAAGTTTCTCAGAAACTTAGAACAGAAATGAATTTAAAACAATGATTATGACATCAATGAGCTTGCATTTTAAAGATTTTGATTTTAAAGGCAGGTATGTTTTTGTCATTCTGCCTTGAGCCCATACATGAATTGCCTAGTTTATAGATTTATACAGGAGAAAAAATCAACAACGCATTTAGTAGTTTTTTTAGATACTTGCACCAAAAGTTAAATAAATAAATAAGTAAATAATGAAGGAAAATGCAACAATACATCTGTTGCTTTGAACATTTCCGTAAATTCTTCTCAGTTCACTTTTACTTTGATTCCTAGTTCATGGAAGTGTAAAAGTATGGAAGATTTTCTTACTCTAAAGAAAATTTCCGAGTTTGGATCTAGCATTTTGATTTTGCGTTCAATGTTTTGACTTTTGTTGTTGTGTGATTGATTTTTCGGTATTTTATATTTATTCTTTACATTAGATGGTTAGGACATAAAGAAAGAATTGAACAATCAAGAATGCCTAAAAAAAGATATTAGAAGGTAACCATTTCTCAAAACAGAGGAGAGGCCATCCCAAAAAAAGATGGAAAGATGATGTATTGAAAGACCTCAACATCATGAAGGGGAAGAACTGGAAGATAGTGGAAGACAGAAGAAGATGGAATGCTGTTGGCATGAAGCCGAGGCCCACAAAGGGCTCTAGAGCTAGAGGAGAAGAAGAAGAAGATATTATATTACCATCAAAGAGGATAACTTAGGACAGTTGTGCAACTTGGGATGTTTGCAACTTTTTTCTTAATCTTTGTCTGTATCAGTTGTGTTCAGGTTTTGATTCAGAATCAGTGCCGAAGTGTTCACGAAGGTTTAAAGAAGATATATAATCATATGGAAGTTTTATTTGCAAGTAAGTGTTATTCAATAAAAAAAATAGTTAATCTAAACTTTAACCTGAAAAACATCCATTGTAAAACTTTCCTTAAAAAGCTTCTTTCCTTGTTCCCCCAGGAAAAAAGTGTGACCCCAGATGAGCTAAATGAAGAATTAGAAGAACAAGGGTCCAGAAATACAAGAATCCTGCATGTCCTGCCACGAAGCAAAAGAATTCATTAGAATAATTTACTAATGAACCGGCAGATGCCTACTCAGTCCAAGACATTTCTTCATTCTTATTTGTTTGTGTATTGCCTTTGTATGAGATATAATTAAATACACTTATATTATTTTTTAATGATTGGTTTCTTGATTTGCAAACATGCCTTTCTTTAAATGACTTCACTTGTTCCAATAATTTTTTATAATGACGTTTGCCATTTTCATTGTGAGAAATCAGTAACACTTATTTCACAAGATATTATTTCTGTATAGATGTATGTTTCAAATTAGCCCACCTAATCATAAATGTCATTTTAAACACAATTCAAATGTGTCCCAAATTAGCCAACACTCCAGGGTAACTTGGGACACCACGTTTTGATTTAACTGTATCCAACATATTCCATTTTCAAACTGGAGGTGCTACCAAAGCACACACTTTCTCACATTCTTCCTAAATGCTCTGCAATATTATACTACAACATAAATCAGCAAAAGTGTTTTCAACTGGAAATTTTTTTTCCTGCTCCGAGATGCAATCTCAAATCCTCAAGAGTTAACTTGCCGGCAATCATACCACTACCCCACATAAACGCACATGGATTGAACTCCAGCCAAGATACAAAAATGTAATGTTTGATTCATGTAAAAAAACAACAAATAATTTGGAATAAGATAAAAAAAATTTCACCATAGATACATTTTTCCTTTCTCATTCAAATTCAAAACGTCAAATTCAACACAATGCTACCAAAGGACATACATTTTTGAATTTTTGTAATGCTCCACAATAACATACCCCTACATAAACCAGCAAAAGTATTTTCAACCAGCAAGTTGTTTTTTTTTCCATTCCGACACCCAAATCCAGTTCTCAGAGTTAATGTACTGGCACTGATACCTACACACCACAGAAGTGCAGTGTGAAGAAACTGCGAAACAAAATGTCTTTTGGAGAACAGAGAAAGGCAGTCATAAAAGCATTAGGTTTACTCCAAATGCTAGACCAGACTAAAGAGATTAGAACACTAACCACTGCAAGAAAGTCTGTGGTCTGTAAAAGCATTAGGTTTACTCCAAATGCTAGACCAGACTAAAGAGATTAGAACACTAACCACTGCAAGAAAGTCTGTGCCATTCTATAGCACCATGAGTTTACCATTTCTTATTATACATGTGGAGAAAATTTAAAGAAAAATTTTGAGTGGTTTTTGCGAAATATTTTTTAACAAAACTTCAAGCGCAAATTACGCAAAAACTACTCCATTTTTCAGAAAATTGTACACTCTTTTTTAAAGAGCTAATTTTGTACAACACTTTGTCTGAGGCAAAAATCTCTATCTACAATTTGTAGTTGTTGTTCGTTTTATATATTTATATATTTATATATATTATATATTTATATATTTATATATATATATAGACACACACACATAAAAAAATTATTATATATAATATATTTACATAATATATTACATATAATTATATAATATATTTATTATATATATAAATTTTCCAAAAACACAAGCACCGCCCAGAAATAGGATTAGCACCATACTTTTTATCGTTCCTTATTACATAAGTGAAAAAAATTTTAAAGAAAAAGTTTGTGAATGTTTGAAAATTTAAAAGAAAAGGTTCTTGAGAAACAAAATTTTGGCAAATTTCAAACAAAATATACGCAAAAACTACTCGTTTCCCCCCCCCCCAAAAAAACTGTACATTACCTAATTTAAAGTGCTAATTTTATATAACCAACTTTGTCGGAGTCAAAAATCTTTATCTTCAATTTTGCAGTTTTGAAATACTTTTTTTGCAATTTTTGAAAAATCGAGGATATCAATGAAAATTATACATGCATCATTCTCTTAAACACCCTTTGCACTATTCCACAACAATATTGAATAAAAAAATTGGAGCCAAAAAAACTTTGAAAATGTCCAACAGCTTCATGAAAAGTACCCCCCAAAGTTAAAATATCGGTTTCAAATTCCAGGAGCCTTGACATCAGTGAAAACAATTAAGGAATATCAATTTTGAAGAAAATCAGCTGAACAGTTTAGGCACTAGGTTGTCCACAGATGGACAGAAAGATCAACATTTTGCCATCAACTGATTTTTTTCGGTATCAAAAGCCATCAAACATGGTTACTCCATGAGTTAGAGGATTTTGGTTCTAAATTTAGCAATAAGATTTATCCACTTTTTCGTTACCAGAGCTTGACAATGAGAGTTTCTCTGGCGAAAATTCACTATTTTCTGGTGCCCAATAACATAACTCTCTTTTACAAAGTATTCATAATGTGAGAATGTAAAAAATTAAGCACATATTCCTAAAGTACTGACTAAGCCTTAAGTTTTGTAGTAAAAAAAGATCTCTTGCTTCAACTCATATACACAGGGTTAATCTACAAACATTGAAAGTGTCCCAAGTTAGCCACTTTGGCAGTACTTTAAGATGATTAATTTTATTATTTTTGTCTTGTTAAATTGTCAATTATTTAAAAATCAATCACAATTTTTATTGTTATTATACATAAATGAATATCAATGATGTAGATGATGGCCAGATGAAAATAGGCGAGTTCAACTGCTAGGAAGCTGATACTTCACCAGATGATTTCTCTATCTTTAATTGAGACACTGAGGTACTTGGTCACAGAAACATGCCTTTTTTTCCTCCTACCCTTCCTCATTCTGTGTCAAATTTCATGTAATACAGAAAATTGCAATTTAAAGAGTTTAAATTTTTGTTTTGCTTGTTTGTTGACTATCTCCTTACAAGATGCTTTGATAGCAGCATTTTAGTTAAATTATTCCATTTCCATTTAACATTGACATTAATGACTCAAACAATGTACTGTATTGCTATGTATTGCTTTTGGTTGAAGAGTACAATTCCTCTCACATCTTCAGAATAGTATTGGTATTACAAAAAGTTTCCTATCACCTTTGGCTGCAATAATTACCTAGATCCAGATGATGATTGCCAGGGATTACTCTCATTAAAACTTAGAGCTGGTTTTTTCTTTCGACGTTTCTTCTTTTTCATCTTTTTCTTTGAAGAAGTTTCTTCATCAACTTCCTCTGCAGTGAAATCTTCATCACTTTCAATCTGTTTGTAAGAGAAACCAATGATTAGTAAATGATGAAGAGGCAAAAGACCATTTGTAAAATACACAATTTTCAATTAATCATTATCATTTGCAAGAAATTGATTCACTAGATATCTGTAGATTTCTTCAAACTAGAACAATACTTACAGCTTTTTTCTTTCGTTTCTTGCCTTCCTTGAGTTCCTGCAAATAAAATTTTAAAAAAAAAGCATTACAATAATGAAAATTGGCACACTGAAACATTTGGAGGAAATGCACCCTTTAGAAAAGAGATCCTCAGTTTTTGAAGTAACCTTCTTCTCCAACCTCTTTTCTTCTCTCTCTCTCTTTTTTTTTTTTTTTTAAACTGTATTGCAGAAGTTTGTAATATTTCATATATTAAGTATTCCTAAAGCTACCTATGTTGTCAAATCCAGGCGTATTACTCAGATATTACATTCTTAAGGAGCAAACATTTATTTTATTTTCATTTATTAAAATGATAGATCAAATAATACCTACAGTTGTTCACATTGCATCACAGTATTATAATAAACAAGAATAATCATTGTGAATGGATGACTGAGTGACACCAGAGGCTGTGATGCCAATATTTCTACTTTCATATTAATCTTCCTCATGGCTGAAGTTGCTGAGGAAGTCCACGATATAATGTCGGCATCAGTCAAAATGTTGGCATCAGAACCTTTAAAGCCACATCACTCAGACAGCCTCTCACATTACTGCAGAAGCCTATGACATCATAATTTAATATATTAAACCATTGTTATGTCACGCTATAATATGTTAAGATACAGAACATATGTTATACATTAATATGTTAAAATATGTAGTACATCTCTGATGAAATCCCTAAGTCAATGAGAAAACAATGATACCAATCATTCTATTCATATGCTTTGCCACAAGTTCTTGAAGTATTCCACAGTGGTACTGGCGGTGTTTCTAAGCAACAATAGCATAACTTACAAGTGAAATTGAAGAAAACATCTCCAACTGACACAGAACCTTGATCCTTAATTCAAGAAGTTATCCATTGCGACTGTGTATAAAGCTGCAACAGACTTCCAACAGTTTCAAACTGGTTTTCATTGCCCAGTAATGATTCTCAAGACAAACACAGGCAGCCTTTGCAGAGATAATCCATCAGTGTAGTACATTAGTTGAAAATGGAATGAGCAAGCTTACATTAGCAATTAGAGAAGAAAAGGGGAAAAATTTCTGTTTGCAGATAAATCATGTTGAGAACTTTTGTCTCACAGACAACAAAATAATACATTCTAAATAGAAACTTCCTAAATGTCAAATATTCTGCAATATAGTTTCACTGCTCTGTAGAAAAAGCATTCATTGTAGGAAGAGATGTTGCTGGAAAGGGTATATGGACTTTAATATGGACTTTTTATAGCTGCAACACACCATGAAAGAAGCTGTAATATGCAATGAGGATATATATCATCTCAACACCTGATCAATGAAGCAATTGATTGAAGATAAGAAGCAAGGCATTAACAAACAATAATTGGAATTAATGCGAGAGTTAATGAGGCTCAATGTGTGTTTGAAGAGATTAATGAAATAAGAAAATTTTCATTAACATTCATTTCATTATCATTAGAAACCCAATTAGGTAAACACGGGTTATTCATCAGTGTGCCCAAAGTAAATTCTCCAGTTGTGGAGAGCCAAAACCTTAAACTGCACCTCCAACCAGTGTAGCAGAAAAATGTGGACACGAGCCCAAGTGGACACCAAGTAGAAGAGTGGCCATGGGGAGAAGGAATGTTCCATTCTCACTCCTATAGTGGCAAACTTATTCATGAAAGCTTTTCAAATTATGGCCCTGGAAAGTGTTCCACTTAAACCACACTCTGGCATGTGGTATATGGATGATCCACTGGTAGTGTGAACCTGCAGCCCTTAAGCCTCCCCCAACTTCTCAATAACCACTCCAATATTAAGTACACTACGGAAATGGAAAACTAGGGCAAATTCCCTTTCCTTCACATGCTGATGTGTTGGAAAGCTTACATCAGAGCACCGCTGTTTACAGGAAACCAACCGCTACCTGCACTCTCACTTGCACTATCACCTCACAACTAAAACAGAGTGGAGGGGCGGGGTGAAAACCATGGCCATTAGAGCAACTAGCATGATGGGGAATCCTTATCCTGTGAAATGGATCTCCTCAAGAGCACCTAGCTAACAAGTATACTGTTAAAACTGCCAAACAAGCCATAAAGCAGGCACTGACCACCTTTAGCACTGTGGATAACATCACTACGCCTAGTGCTGATGCCAACTGCAAGATGGCCTTTTTGTCATATATTCAAGGGGCCAGTCAAACTTGGCTGACCCCCTGGAACACTTTGATATGAAGACAGCCCAAAAAACTGAAGAAAAACTCGCACACAAGTTAGGACACTTTAAAAATCTCTTCTCACTTCTGACACCCATTTAGCCAAGGTCACAGTTAATTGGCGAGACATGGCGAACTATTGAATTATGTTTCTGGGAACACACTAGCCAATACAAATACAAAGGACACCTTCAAAGTCACTGAAACTATTTTTTATCAGTAAATAAAGCTGCAGGAAATAAAATCAGGATATACAATTGAAAGTCACTGGAATGTTCTTCACAATACTGGTATTAAATTGAGACCCGAGTACAAAGTGCTATGGTTACGGGACATTGAAAGGTGTGTAAATAGAGATTACTGTTTTTATTCATTTTGCTTATGCACAAAACAAAACCATACACGTAATATCCATAGTCTTAGAAGCTAATGACCTTCAAAGTAGTTCCCTAAGGCGTTCACATCATCTTTACCATGAACAAGGAAGGCACTGAATACAATTAGCTCGCTCGCTCTCACACTCTCTTTTTACCAGCATGCTCCATTACAACAGTAATATTACATGCTTTGTTTTCTTTATTATCCTTGAATTGTACTTTTTTTATTTGATTTTTTTATTTACAATTTCAAAGACATTTTAACATTTTACAATGACTTTTATAAGAATTATAAATAGTTATAAAATAGTAAATAATTATTTTTGTTAATTTTTTGGCTAATTCTAATTACATATAATCTCATGCAATTAATCCCTTTCGTTTGTGATTTACAATTTGTTGAACTGACACCATTTTGTTACTACTTTTTTTTCCAATTTGTGATTGGTAATTATTATTGTACTTGCTTTAATTAATTATAATCTAAGTCTTATTATTAATTTTATCCATCTTATTAGGTTTCATTATTATTTCTTATTCCTGTGAGTTTATTGACAGTTTGTAAGTTTAATTTTTTTTTTTTTTAATTTCATTGGAGCTCTTCAAAATCTATTGCTTTTAGAAATTCAAGGAATTCTTTGGTATGTGTTTGTATAAGATTTTTCTACAGAATTGGTCATTATAGTCTTTGGCTGTTTCTTTTTGAGTTAAGAGCTGCCTTGCATTCCCTAAAATAGGACAGTAGATCCACTGATTGTTCTACACTTGAGCAGGTGCAAGTTGGATTGCATTGGTCTATACTCATTTTCTTGCCAAACAATTTAAAGCCATTTTAGGGTATGTTTAATGCACAGATTCCAAATATGGCATTGGTTTTGGTAGATTGGTTCTAGTTTTTGAGATAATGAAAATCGCATCGAAAAATATTATTTTAATTTATTGAGTACAGGCTATTTGTAAATTGCATTTAACTTACTGCCCAAACTAAATGTAACTAGATATGCCTATTTATACAAAATTAAGCTCTTTGAATTTAACGTTAATATAGTATATATATATTTATATTTACAGCCTGCAAAGAATCACAAAACATTTATATTCTTTTATGCAGCAAATCAGGGCAATCACGTTGATGGCTCCAGTGGTAGTCTGCCATTGTGCCTATCCCATCTGTCCTGACATCTAACTTCCATCACCGTTATTTCTTGATGGAACCGCTCGCTTTGTTCCTCACACATATTGCCAACATTTTCTAGAAATTTGTCAAGATGGTTATGGAGATATTGTACCATAATGCGCATAGTTGCACCCAAATTTTGAAAGTTTAAAAGCAAGTCGGGCACCAGTTTATGATTACCCAAAAAGTTCTTGACAACTATGACAAAGCCTGTACCAATAACAAGTAAAGTGTTATTTTTGCTTCCAGTGTCAGACATTTCTTTTCTTTCAGTCAGGATGCTAAAAGTTCAGCTGCTTTGTTTGACAAACTGAGTATTAAAACTAAGTATTAAATCACTAAGCTTGTCTTGGGAGAAGTTCTCTTTTGTAACAACACTTCCATTGTATTCACTGCCATTGCTAACTCTTGAATTGCACCCCAGAATCTGTATACCCTCAATTAGACACAGGACTTCCAGTGAATGAGGTGAACATCAGGTCAATGTAGCACAGGTCGCTTTGCTGATTCCAAATCAGGGTACTCCCTGTTCTATTTCTTGTAACGATTGAATGTTTTACATTTTATGATTGAACGCTTTCACGTTTACAGAACAAAAATAACAATCAACATGATTTTAGGGCTCTCGCCACACCATCGGTACACCCAAATTTAAACTCTTCAGTTTTCCACTGATGGAGACACTCCACACATGTTTTGCATACCACATCAGGAGCCCATAACTTATCTTGATCACCTAGTTTTACACCAAAATATGTTCCTATATTTTTCTACAAAGTTTACAATAATTCTTTTCGTATTATTTTTGTACGGTAGTAATTCTGCACAAACGGAGTTCAAATACATTAAATAAAGTTCAAACAAGGTCTTCCTGAAGAACTCATATTGTTTTGTAATAAAGAAAATGTATTAATAAATGACGCTCAATTAAAGTGTGTGTGTTGTGTGATATATATAAAATATATATTCGTAGTATAATAAAGAGTATATAGAATATATATTATTTATTCGTTAAAGAATAGTATTATAAAAAATAAAAAAACAACATAAGTTTGTATAAAGACAGATATGAAGCTGTGAGTTTTGTGATAGTATCATTCATTACAATGTTCATAGCACAAAAACTAGAGCCAATTCAGGGAAACTAATGACATATCTGGATTCAGCGTACCTGATTCCTGATTCATTGGAAAATCCTGGGCAAAGTGAAAAAAAAGTTTTTTTTTGTTGAGCAGTGTTGTCAATAATTTTGAATCTATGATATAATATCTCATATCAAGCCCATTTTTTTTGCACCTCAGTTAAAGCATTTTGGCACCCACTTGCACAAAAACATGGCGCATCTTCAAGCCATTCCGTAAAACACTGTTGATGCAGAAATACCAGTGTGTATGGCTAATTTTGCTAGTCCAATGCCTTTCATGTGCTAAACAGCATTTGATAACAGCTGCTTGTACGTCTGGGTGGCAGACACTAGACGTCCAATGCATGTCAGGAAAAAACTTCTCTGCCATACCCTTGCAGAAAATTCAATTTTTAACATATGCCCGCTGTTCAACTTTAGTAATGTCCATCTCAAAACATAGACTCTAGATACTAACATTTGATGTGTTGTCTACTAGACACCAATGCACTCAGATGTCGTCTGGTCATTGGTAATTGCCTGTAAACCATACTTTTGATACTGTATTTCGTAAATACACATCTTTCAAATATAAACCCCGTTATAACCACACCCACTTATAGGAGACAAAATTCCCAGTCCCGAGGTCAGTTGTATATAAACAATGCATTTATTTCCCGATAACAAGAGACCCCATATAAGAGATTCCCGCCTATAGTGGATAAGATGTTATTCCCTGCCATGCGTTTCTCTCGCTTGTAAGAGACAAAGCGTGGAATTTTCCTCCAGGTGACTCAGGAATTTCCTCAGCGTTGTAAGGGTTGGGACACATGCTTAAAATAGTCTGAGCAGGGGTTCGCAAAACCAGTGCCACCAGTGGGGTGGGCGGGGGGATGAGGAGAGCAAAGTTCTCGTGAAGAAAGCTTTGGGTCTTTTGGCACAAGGAAGTCCTTGAAGTACCTATAGTGCGACTTTTCTACCCGTGCCACTAGAAGGTATCAGTTGTTTTACGGTTTCATCCAATCAGAAGCTTCTGTGTCGCTAGTGACATCACGATGGTGACTTTCAGGCTCCCAAATGGATGAAACCATCAACAGCTGATACCTGCCAGAGGCAGAGTTGAATAAATCACAGTAATTTGCTTTTAGCATTTTGACCAGTGTTTCAATTGTACTTTCTCATATACATACATATGTATGTAACATAAAGTAATGTATGCAGCAGAAAATCGACTTCGAGATTTCAACAGATGCATGTTTTTGAGGTCCCCCTGAAAACCGAAAAAGGTTTGTTTTTTTTTCAAAACTTCCCTCCATCCCTCCATGAATAGCTAGCGCCAAAAACAATTCGCACAATTTTTTCCAAAATGAATATTCCGCGTTCGATCTGGTTCTGCTCGAAACTCTGCGGTTTGAATAACATTCTTAATTTTTGTGGATACTTTACATGAAGCCCTTGGGACATTTTCAATATTTCCCCAAAAATGACACCAAATTTTTTCTTTAAATTTCTTGTAAGAAAAGAGGAAAATTCACTTATGGAAGTGGCATAGTTAGGATTTTCACTGTTAACTCACAGTTTTTTCGTTTTTTTTTTCCACAGCTGCAAAACTGAAAATAAACATTTTTCCTTCCAATAAAAATTTTTTCTCCATAATTATTTCTTTCATTAATTTGTGCCTTTTCATTAATAGTGTGTGTGTGTGTATATATATATATATATATATTATATATAATATATATATATATATATATATATTATAGACACACACACACACACACATATATAAAAATTATTACATTATCCTGTAGAGTACAAAGAAATCAAACAAGTATCGATAAATCAATGTTCCATTTTACTGCCCATCATAGAGTACGTACTTCGAATCACGAAAGCGTGCAAAATCACTGGTAGAAATTATTTTTTATATTGAATTATAACATCTCTATAAGGGCACCAAATTTTTCTTGAAATTTTCTCCTCATACGAATCAAGGGACAGTGTAAAAACTAGTGGCCTCCTATTCTTGTGCAAACTCTATGTATATTCAAAAATTGAGAGAAAGTTAACATTGCAAAAGTACAATAATGAATACATAGATTTTTGTCTTAAATCTGTTCTAAAAAATCAAATCTTAAAAAAAGATTATCTAATATTTTAAAAAGAACAAGTGTTTTTTGTGTAATTTCTGCTTTGAAATTAATGCAAGTTATAAGCAAATCTCAAAAAACGCTACAATATTCTTCAATTTTTTCCCACGAAATAAAACAAGGGTTGCTTAAAAGAATGGCGCAGGTCTCATTTTCGTTGACATCTCTGAATTTTGAAAATGGCAAATTGTGAAATATTTTTAGAAATAATGCAAGAAATATGTACTGTTATTTCGGTAGCATCGAGTTACATATTGTGTTTATGCATGGCGCTATAAAAAAAATAAATCAAATACAATGTTTTCAATTATGTTTTAACTTAAAGGTGAGAAAAAAGATGTGTAGCATCAGCATACATTTCATGAAAAGCTAAAAGGTAAGTGATTTGCGAATCACCCTTTTTTGTGCCAAATTTACCCAACAAGAAAGGAATTCTAACAAGGATTTGCCAGAATAATGATGAAAGCAAACATTCCATGAAGATGAAGGTATTACGTTTCCTTCAGAAACTTTATACACAAGAACCATAAATAAGAAAAATATTTTAGTGCCTATTTAAATGCCTATTTTATGTTTTTTAAATGCCTATTTTGCCTGTCTATTTTTACAGTTTTTCGTGTCTATAAATCCGCAGCTTAATTTATCAAGAACCTATTGAAATTTAAAAATTACTTTTGGACCTTCTGGGTCATGCTTCCAGAAAAAATGATCATCCATTCAAAAAGCCATTCACATGTATTCCTGAACTACATTCATTTGTTATTGAAGTAAAACTTAAAAGAACTTAAAAAAAAAGAAAATACCTTTTTCTCTCAGCTCGAGCATCAGCACGCCTTCGGCTTTGTTCCTCCTTAAGTTGTTGCAAAGTCATTTCTTCTAGTTTACGTCTTTCTGCTTCTTCTCGGATTTTCATTTGTTGCAATAACGTCGTGACTGACGACAGGAGGAGCACCGGGTCTTCCTTCTTCATCTCCACGACTTTGTTCAAGAACAATATCTACGCCTAAATCCAGACCCATTAACTTAGGAGCTGTGCAAAAAGAAATGTAAATATAAGTAGAAATAAAATGATATCAAGAATGACTTACCACTCAAATTCAACACTACTTACCTCGTTTTCCTCGATTTCCTTTAGTTTTTGTGGGAGTGACAGGAGTAATAGGTTCTACTTCCTTTTTATCATCCTCTGAGGCCCCCACTGGAGGGACTGGGCTGGGCACTCTTCCCAGCATTTGCTCTTTGTGCTCTACTTCGACCCACGTGAACCACGACCTCGACCTCTACGACCACGTCCGCTTTTCCGACGAGCTTGAGTAACTGAGCCTCCTCGTTTTCCTGCAGCACCAGCTTCACTTTCACCTTCGAAGAAGACACCATCTGGTTCTCCACCTGTTCTCCCTCAGAACTACTTGCACCACCTGTTTCTTCAAGCACAAGTGATTCCTCTACCCGACTTTGTTTCCCTCTAAGTATTTTTCATCTTTTTGACTATGTTTCTGATTACTGGGGGAGGCAGCCTTAATGTCATCAGACTCTTGATCCACACAGACTGTCATTATCAGGAATATAACAAGAATCATCATTTTGCAACATCTTCCTCACTGCTCTGCTCAGTTGCCTACCAAATCTTTAGGTCCAGCTACAGACGTATCTGGAGTATCCACTTTGGGGAACTAGTCTTTTCTAACTGGTTTTCAGTACTGATTGTAGCAAATTATACTGTTTCACACTATCTCTACATTCCGGGTGTTATCTCTTTGAGGGTCATTTGCACTGAAGGAGTTCTTTCATCAGTAAACCAGTTTCTTTTAATAATGATATATCTTCCTGTTTTTTATTCTCTGTTAGTTTTTGATATCAGCAAATTGAAGAGTTTTTTGATGTTTCATGAGATTCTTTGTTAGTGCTTTTCAACTTCCGCAAAGACAATGCTACTTGAATCTTTATTGCTGGAAGCATCCTCTTTATTTTTTTCTTTGGTAAATAAATTATCATTACCAAGTTTATTTTCAGTATTTTTAAGTTTGCTTTTAGAATTTTTACAGTCCTTACTTTCACTCGAAGCAGAACAGTATCTTGTTTTGTCTTTATCAGGTATTTTGTCAACCTTCTGGATTCAAAGTACCATCATCTTTCTCTCCAGTAAATAACTTGCTGTTTCGATTCATA
>JAHLJT010000296.1:0-28795 GCA_031308135.1 Acheta domesticus
AACAAGTGAAGGGGTAGAAACGTGCCCGAGAAAACTTGCCGCCGACCGACTCGAGCGAAGAACTCTTTCGCCTCCGCAGAGGCGAACGAGGAAAAACTCTTTCAATGTGTGGGGGTCCATAAAGAAGTCCCTTGTTTTCGATTTCCACAATTCTCGTCACACATCTTCTGGAAACACATTCCCGATGTAGTCTGCTACCGGGCCTAAGAAAACTGGTTCGTAGTAGTTCATCCAATGTATTTCAAGACTAACGTAAAATCATTTTTTAAATAGACAACAAAGTAAATGATAATACCAGCATACTAATTTAAACCAAAAACAAAAATTCCTACATAATAACTTTCTCCACTTAGCTAACCGGCAACAACACAGCAAACATATGCCCTAAGGCGACTTGTACTTAAGTGGAAATCGGTGACTTCCACCGCAAGTATGCGCAAGCGAATTTGCAGGCCTACGCACAGCGCGCACGCGTCAAGAATATGTCCGGAAGTTGGCACCACCACCAAACAGCGAAAAACAATTTGAACCAATTAACATTCGATTGTACCCTCGTTTGTACCCGATTGTTCCACCAAAACGTTCGTTGTACAAAAGCAACCTAAAAGATACAACACTTTCAAATGAGGTTGGTGCCAATTCACGCTGGCACGCCACCATCGTAAAAAAATTTGAAAACATAGCAGATCGATTGTACCAGCACAGTACCGGATTGTTCCACCACAAATTTGCGTTTGTACCAGAAAATTGTTCAACCTACAGCGATTTTAAAATTCGCGTGTGGCTTAGGTCCACAGCAATAATATCTAACTAATCAACGTGACAGTATATAAATGTTCAACCGTTCGTAATTGTTTGTACCTGCACTGTACCGGATTGTTCCACAGAAATATGCGTTGTACCAGAAAATTAGTCAACTAAAGCGGTATTAAGATCGCGGAGCAGAGGCCTCATCACAATGCAACACAGGGCGTCACATCAACGTCGAAATTTGTTCAACCGGTCTTAATCGATTGTACCAGCACTGTACCGGATTGTTCCACCGAAATATGCGTTTGTACCAGAAATTAGTCAACCTAAAGCGATATTAAGATCGCGGAGCAGAGGCCTCATCAACAATACAAACACAGGGCGTCACCGCTAACGTCGAATTTTGTTCCACCGGTTCTTAATCGATTGTACCAGCACTGTACCGGATTGTTCCACCAAAATATGCGTTTGTACCAGAAAATAATCAACCTAAAGCGATATAAAGATCGCGGAGCGGAGGACTCATCAACAATCAAACACAGGGCGTCACCGTCAACGTCGAAATTTGTTCAACCGGTCTTAATCGATTGTACCAGCACTGTACGGATTGTTCCACCAAAATATGCGTTTGTACCACAACAATAGTCAACCTACAGCGATATAAAGATCGCGGAGCGGAGGTTTCGCCAACAAACAATTACAGGGCGTCACCGTCAACGTCGAAATTTGTTCAACCGGTCTTAATCGATTGTACCAGCACAGTACCGGATTGTTCCACCAAAATATGCGTTTGTACCAGAAAATAGTCAACCAAAAGCGATATAAGAAGATCGCGGAGCAGAGGACTCATCAACAATCAAACAACAGGGCGTCACCGTCAACGTCGAAATTTGTTCAACCGGTCTTAATCGATTGTACCAGCACTGTACCGGATTGTTCCACCAAAATATGCGTTTGTACCAGAAAATAGTCAACCAAAAGCGATATAAGGATCGCGGAGCAGAGGACTCATCAACAATCAAACACAGGGCGTCACCGTCAACGTCGAAATTTGTTCAACCGGTCTTAATCGATTGTACCAGCACTGTACCGGATTGTTCCACCAAAATATGCGTTTGTACCACAACAATAGTCAACCACACAGCGATATAAAGATCGCGGAGCGGAGGTTTCGCCTACAATACAATACAGGGCGTCACCGTCAACGTCGAAATTTGTTCAACCGGTCTTAATCGATTGTACAGCACTGTACCGGATTGTTTCCACCAAAATATGCGTTTGTACCACAACAATAGTCAACCTACAGCGATATAAAGATCGCGGAGCGGAGGTTTCGCCTACAATACAATACAGGGCGTCACCGTCAACGTCGAAATTTGTTCAACCGGTCTTAATCGATTGTACCAGCATTGTACCGGATTGTTCCACCGAAATATGCGTTTGTACCAGAAAATTAGTCAACCAAAAGCGATATTAAGATCGCGGAGCAGAGGCCTCATCAACAATACAACACAGGGCGTCACCGTCAACGTCGAAATTTATTCAACCGGTCTTAATCGATTGTACCCAGCACTGTACCGGATTTGTTCCACCGAAATATGCGTTTGTACCAGAAATTAGTCAAACCAAAAGCGATATAAGGATCGCGGAGCAGAGGACTCATCAACAATACAAAACAGGGCGTCACCGTCAACGTCGAAATTTGTTCAAACCGGTCTTAATCGATTGTACCAGCACACTGTACCGGATTGTTCCACCGAAATATGCGTTTGTACCAGAAAAATAGTCAACAAAAGCGATATTAAAGATCGTGGAGCAGAGGCCTCATCAACAATACAACACAGGGCGTCACCGTCAACGTCGAATTTGTTCAACCGGTCTTAATCGATTGTACCAGCACTGTACCGGATTGTTCCACCAAAATATGCGTTTGTACCAGAACAATTAGTCAACCTACAGCGATATAAAGATCGCGGAGCGGAGGTTTCATCAACAATACACACAGGGCGTCACCGTCAACGTCGAAATTTGTTCAACCGGTCTTAATCGATTGTACCAGCATTGTACGGATTGTTCCACCGAAATATGCGTTTGTACCAGAAAATAGTCAACCTAAAACGATATTAAGATCGCGGAGCAGAGGCCTCATCAACAATACAACACAGGGCGTCACCGTCAACGTAAAAATTTGTTAAATCATTCTTAATCGATTGTACCAGCACAGTACCGGATTGTTTAACCGAAATATGCGTTTGTACTAGAACATTAGTCAACATAGAGAGATTTTAGATCGCGGAGAGGAAGCCTGCACCAAACGTAATGCCCAGCATTACGTTTCCGAACCGACGTATCGTACTCACCAATTTTTGTTTCGTTCTTTCTTGGTAAAAGTTATTTTTTTCGTTACATTGCTTTCCTACAATCTACAAACATCACTTTAGGTTGTTGATTTCGGACAGTATATTACAGGTTTTGGATGACATCAAACGTTGCGTTTATAAAAATACGACATCTCAATAGCTGTGTTGAAAGAAAAGTCCTTTTATTTAATCAATAATTGTAATTAACAACTAATAATACTAAGATAACTTCAGCATAATATAAGTAACCAATTATGAAGAAATTCTTACGTTTTTGAAAATTTTGAGTTATTTCTATCGGACGAAGAATTATCCGGTACATTATTGAACCGTTAGGCGTTTCCAGTACCTTTTAACCTTTTCTATAAATAAACTGTAAACGACTGAATTTGCATGAAGGATGTGATGATAGAGACGAGTGTGGAAGTGAGAGCGGAGGTAAGACAGCGTGTTGTGGGGCGCTGGTGCGGTCGGAGGGGGGAGGCAAGAGCGGTGACGGATGGTGAGGGGCGGAGACAGGACGGTGGCTGGCGCGGAAGTGGGAGAGGAGGGTGTGGCGGTGGAGATGGGGGTGGAGAAGGCGACGCGTGGGCGAGGACGGAGGGGAGACAGGAGGTGCGGAGCTACTGCGGAGCCGAGGGCGGTGGCGGTGATGGAGTCGATTTAGAAGCGGGGTGGTGACGGGGCGGGACGGGAGTAAAGGCGGGGACGGGGTGCTGGCAGGGGCCAAAGCAATGGCGTGGCAAATGCGGAGGTGAGGAACGCACGATGGCAACATTATAAACACTGCAAGGGCCCCGTTGTTCCGAAAATATCCGAGGGAGTGTGTCCCTAGGTCATAAAAGTGTCAAAGCAACCCTCGTCCTCCGCTTCTGTTTATCGTCACAGCGCCCTGCCGCGGCCGCACCCGGCCCGGCCGCGCCCGGCCGCGCCCGGCCGCGCCCCGCGCCCGGCCGGCCCGGCCACGCAGAATAATGTTCTCTCTCTTCTCGTGTCCAGAGTTGCAGGTTGAAACCTACAGGAACGTTTTCCCTAGACTTTTTGTAATATTACTGCAAGTTTCATGACAAACATATGTGTACATTTTTTTGTAAGTCAAGAAACGTAAACGGGACGTTGCTTCTCGGAGGCATGGTTTCAATAATTTATTTACGACTAATGTGAATGTGAAAAATATGGTTTTTGTAAGAAATATAATTACAAAGTGTTGAAGAGTAACGAGGAAAAAAAAATTCGTAACTTTAACAGTATCCGTGATATGTGCATCTCAAAACAGGATGAATTTATGGCCATCCGGTTTCTTAAAAATCTCTCATGTTTGCGCGCGGTCTACACAATAATGGACAAATAAATAACAAAATATAGTTGTTTTTTTTTTTGCCTTTCAAACCACCGTGCTCCGGTTGCGCCGCTCCCACCAAGCCCTTCATGCTTCCGACGGCCTTCGCTTCTCTGAAGTGAGAGGCTCGCAAAATTATCCGCAGAACTTCGTTTTCCGCCCACACGCTGCAAAGTAACGATCCAGTTTGCTTACGCGTCTGGGACCAACAATTTTGTACTAAAACTATTTTATAAATAATTTATACAACTTTCTTTTCAAACTTTTGTATGTATTTTTCGGATCGTGCGCACATCAATCGCGTTATGTGCGCAGAATTTGATGTAGGACTGTGTGGGACCCAGTGCTTTTAAATGTATCACACATAGAAACATTAATATAAGAAAAGAATAAATAAAGAAAAGGTAACAAAAAATAAATACATAAACAAAAAAATAAAAAACACAAAAACAATACTTTTAACTTCGTCAGTGCCGGTCCAAAGCCTGGGTCTAAAAGAATGACGGAAAGTGTGTGTTGTTTTGATAACAACTGAGAGCGCGCGCGAGAGAAGACGGCAGGAAAAAGTATTCAGCACACGGCGTGCGGCGGCGGCCAGCGTGCGCGATAACGTCAAAGTGCGCGTGAAAGTGCGATAACGTAAGCTATGTACCTATATGAGAGACCATATACCTATATACTTTCATATACCTATTTAAGAGACCATTGGAGGAGACTTTTAAGTAATCAACCAATATTTGAAATACCTTGCGAGGCTCGAAAGACGCAGCAATTAACAGATAGTCTTATCAAGGTTCTGAAAATTGTGTTTGGAAAATCCAGTACACGATGGGGATGGAGAAACGCCCCCTTTTTCGCCGACCCGCTCCCCTAAATGAGCAACGTTATTCTGTAAGATTTTCCTGCGCACAGTACTTGAGTTCATTCACCCAGCCGAAGGGTGGAGGGGGGCTCGCTTTGTACGCGACAGGTAGCATTGAAGGATTGAAAGGGTTGGAGGATGCTGCAGGTAGAAACATCGATTCCCCGATCGATCGAGGCCCTCAGTGTTTGAATCATAATTTTGATTTTGGAGGATACTTTAAATGAAGTCTCGGCAATATATGGCTCCATTTTAGAAGAGCTATGAATTGGATTTAAGTTTAATTTTTGTAGGTTGATTGAAAGAATGAACCAAATTAGCGGCAGATTTTATGATGATATTTTTAAGTAACAGTCAAAATCCCTGAAAATGATAGTATTATCTCGATATTTATTTGTAAGTTCTGAAAGGGATTTCTCTAATGGCGATGACATTCTCGTATTTGGAGGCAAATACAGTACTGCACCGACATGACTTTGTCTGCAATGATGAAACGCGGACACTGTGATGGGAAATCTAATATTTCTACCGTATATTATTTTCTCGTGTACGTACCGTAAAGACAGTACATACTAAGTAAATCATGAGGAATAAAATGCCTAGTATACAGAAAGGTATGTAATGATGCGGCAAAAAAATGGCGATAGTTCGACAGGAAAAATCGTATTGGTGGGCCCTGGTAAAGAAAATTGGATAAATGCTGTTCCAATATGTACTTGTTTTAACTTGTGATTCGAGTACAGTGAGATTTCACGAATTGTAGGTCCTTGATACCGTTTTTAATAAACGTCCGTTAGTCCGTCTTTTCGTCACCTGTGAACAAAAGTAGCGCCTAAAGTATTCGTTGATACGTTAGTATGACCAACTTTCTCTGTTATCCCTGAATTTTTAATTATTTGTAATTATTTTTTTATTTATCTGTGTAGTTTCTTGGGTTTCTTGTTTTTTGCGATTGTACGTTGATATCAAATTAGCAGAATTTGTTATAGCAGTGTCAAATGAAGAGCGACAATTTTGTTTGCGTAACAAATTAGCGACAAATTTGGAAATTCATTTCAAATTTTTTTTGACAACTTTGCGATTCTAACTTTACGGAGCTTTGCGCCGTGTGTGGGTGCAGTCGCTTCCTCTTGGAAAGTCGTTGCCCTCCCAAGGCATTTCGGACTGGGGGGGAGGCGGGGTGGGCGGCGGCCGTAGCAGCGACGGTGGCCACAAAGCAAGTCCCAAGACAGCGGCGGCGGCGTAGCTCTGATGTTTATTCTCCATAGTTTCGCACACCGGCTGTCAGTACCCCGCCCGTCCTAAGCCTCCACGTCCTCTCACTGCGGTGAAAGGCCGCACATACAAAAGAAGGGACACATCTGCGCTGTGGGGTGGGTGGGTGGCCATTAGGCGCGCGGGCTCTAGCCTCCCGCATAGGGGAAGAAGGGTACTTATCGCCCATCATTTTTTCTGGAGGCAACCTTTCCATCGACCAACAGAATGACAACAGATCTCGTAAACTTGCTTCAACTCAGCAAATTTACTTGACCTACACGCGCATAACGAATTTCAGTTCAGTCGCTCTCTGTATGGAATTTTGAGGCACACTACCATTTTGCAACTGCCATTTTACTTCGTAGAGCAACTGTTTTAAGAAATTGTTTTCATTTCTTTTCACGGCTAACTCCATGAAATCAGCGAAAAATTCTTCAAAAGTGACGGAAAAATGTAAAAATTACTTATTAGTGGAAATCAAAGAAAAATTCAAAAGGGCATATAAAAGTCAGTCATTGTGAACACTGCTAGCGCCTAAACCATACGTACGATTTCTTCCAAAATGGATATTCCTCGGTCGATCTGATTCTAGTCGAAGCTTTGAGATTTTGAAATAGATTCTTCAAAATTTGGGGGTACTTTATATGAAGCCCCCCGGGATTTTCAAAATTTTATCAAAACTGCTCCAAATCTTTTCTTTAAATTTCTTGTAAGAATTGAGTAAAATACACTTTTTAACATGGTATAGGTCCGATTTTCACGTACAGCTCTGAATTTTCGAAAATTTTGAAAGTTTGAATTTTTTCGGCGTCTTTCTCCAACTACAAAACTGAAGATAGAGATTTTTTCATCAAATAAAATTTGTTCTGCATATTGAGTTCTTTAAGAAAGGTCATGTAAATGTTTTTCAAAATTTTGGTAGTTTTCGTGCAATATTGCGTGCAATATGTGCAATTTTAAAAAATTACAAAAACAAGATTTTCTCAAAAACGGCTCCAATTTTTTTCTTTAAACTTTTGGTAGGGATAGTGTTAAATGTACGCTATCAATGACATAGATGCCATTTTGGTCTATCGATTGGTTTTTTCAAAAATTACAAAAATGTAATTTTTTTTACTTGTCTCTCACGTCGTTAATATTTACATTATCGGCGATTTTTTAACATAATAATATTTACGAGTATATATGCTTTAAATAATGTCAAGTAACGTTTCTCGAAAACACTACCGTTTTCTGTGAAAAGTAGCTCAAATTTCGGTATTTTCAGAAATGCTCAAACGCCATTTTCTCGTATATGGCTGCAATTTGTTTTTTGAAACTTTTGCAACGGATTGTGCTAATTACACTCTTTAGTATAGCGTAAAGTTTATTTTGAGTTATTTTTTTGGTTTTTTCAAAAATTACATAATTGTAATTTTTTTGAAAGATCTCTCACATCTTTAATATGCACATTACCAGCAATTTGGAAACATTATTATATTTGTGAGTGTATGTGCTTCAAATAACTTTAAATAAAGTATTTCGTAAACTCAAAAATTTCTGTGAAAATGAGCTTCAAATTTTGCACTTTGAGTAGTGCTAAAATGCCATTTTCTCTTAAACGGCACATAATTTTTAAAAGAAATTGCCATTTACGGCTAGGTTTCTGTGTTCTTTAATATTCTAAAATTATTATTTTCGTTCTACCAATAGGAAACCGAAAAATTACGAAAATGACAAAAAAATGTACTTTTGGCGGTGATAGATGGTAGCTGGCAAGAAAGAGTATGTCGCAATTCCGAATAGCCTGCGAAGACCCAAGGAAAAACTAATACGGGAAAGTCGTTGCCATTCTGTAGCACCACTATTTAACTTCTCTGGTTACAACGTAAACGTACTCTTTTTTTGTATCCATGGGTTTTTATATTAGGATGATGGAACAAGCAATATTATGCATATTTAAATACTTATTCATTGTCACTAACTTGACGGAACAACGCTTGTGATTCTTGGATACGTTGTTTTACACACCTTACTCCCGAGAAAAGAGGATGCGAACTGAACCAGCGAGAACCTAGCAATATCAGTTGTTTATAAATGAACCCAAGAGGAGAGTTTCTTCAGAACCCTTCCATTGGCGACCGTATCCATTTCATAACATCACAAATCGTACGCTGGCTTCACGTTTGGACATCGGGAGTTCATGACACTGAAGTACCGTAGAGCGAACGAGTAGTCGGGCGGGCGGGCACGCGGACAGTCTACGCGATCAGTCAAAATATTTTTTTTAATGTTATTGTGACATCATAGCATTTTGCTCACTCTCTCGGGACGCGCGGTCGCCGGAGCGAGAAACTGGTACTCTTGACACATCTTGGCGTCCGGTTCGTGTAAAAATATATTTGATTTGTATACTTTACTTCGGATCTTTGAACAACTTTGGTCCGCTATGCAGCATATTGTTAATATCTGTATCAAATGAGTCATGATTCTCACAAATGAAAAATATTGATTGAGCGCTGTTTTGAGAACATTGAAACAAATAATTTGGAAATTGAGTATGAACTGGAAGAAACCCTGTTCACAGCTTGCGTCTGGGAAAACTTCTCTTTAATTTTTACGTGTGCATTTAGATTCCAATTATCTTATAACATGTATGTAGTGGACAACCTTCTGCATCAATTTCTGACGGAAAGAACGCTAATATCAGGTTTATATTGGCAATTTTGTATGAAATACTTTAGAAAAAACGGTTCAGTGATTATGAATTATTTATCTTCATTCAATTGCAAATTGTATTACAAGTTCAATTATTATTTCTTTAATTTTAGAGGTCGTCCATAAATTTTGTAATGCTAAAAAGGAATGGAAAGTTTGAAGTATTGTTACGCTGCATTACATAGGAGTAGACGGTATTACTAAGTGTTACTTGACATTGATAAACAATTTACTAATATTAGCTAAAATAACTCGTTATTTAACCTAATGCTAAAACATAATATAAAGTAATATTTTTATTTTAAAAAAATTAGCCTTTTAAAGACTAATGGGAAAGAGGTTTCCCAGAGCATTTCAAACCAGCGGTACCAATGGGAACTTTTTCGCTTGACTCCAGAGGCGTGCGACGGCTCTTATCTATCGCTTGCTGACGGGTGACAAGCAGCGGCGCGGCGATTCTCATGTTCGGCGCTCCGGCCTACGCCATCCGGCAGGGATGTGTTGACGGAGTACGGTCTTGAGGCGCGAAAGGGAGCGTGGGCTGCTCTGACTTTTCATGCTTCTACAGTGCGCCGCAGCTTGAGAAACATAGAGAACGTTCATCGCCATTCAACATTCTGCTGGAGACGCCGCTCTAACGGCAATAAAATTATAATAAGTTCACATACCACAGTAAGAACAGAAGAGATGATTTCTGTGTGCAATTTATAACGGAATTTGGGTTTCGTGGGGCATGTACATATTACTTTCACAAATTTGTTCCATAATATATTCTTTTAACTTCGTATGTAATAATTAACTTGTATTAGAAAGATATTTTTCTACAGTAGCAGATAACAATAGGGTGAAATCAAGTTTATATCAGTGCAATAAATATATCGTTTCATATTTTGTTATCTATTGTATTGTATTATTTGCAATGTCTTAATATTTTATTGTATTGGCATAAACCAAAGACGTGGTTCATATAAATATCTCTTCAGCTTATCAAAGCTTTTCTTTTGTTAGGGCGCCTTCTTCTTTAGGCCCTTGTACTTATACATCTTTCTCACGGGCGATCGCAGTCGTATTCTGCTAATAGTTGCTGCTTGCGCTTGGGTCCTGTGCTTTTTGAAGTAAAAATGGCTTGTCGAGAACAATCGCTAACAACTCGCAAACTTGAGTTATTTTTGGACAGTGACAGTGACTGTGCATCTGTGTCCAGTCTGGAAGATGATCCATGCCAATATAATTAAACATTTCAGCTCCGATCAAGCTGTCCATCTTCGTGCATTGATTCCGTTCAAGATACTAAATCACTACAATTTCGCTTTATCCATGTTGTACGAAATACATTTCTTACGCATTTAATTAAAATTAAGGAAAATTAAATATTTTACATTTTTAGAATTTTTTTTATTGCCCAAACCACTTTGAAAAATTTGAAAAAATCATACTTTTCATAGTTTTATATAGATTCAATATCCTAAACGGCTACTTTGAATATTTTAAAAAATATTTTTTATTGAAAAATAGATTCTTCAAATTCCAACTTTTGTAATTGATTGAATTTGTAATTGATTTCATAAAGTATTATGTAGGTTACCTCTTTGCAAGTGGGAAATATTTTTTTAAATTTTGAAACATACTAAATATAAAAGCAATTTAAACATCAAATGAGGAAACCTTCGTTGCGCATGCTGGGTGGGTGGAGTAAAGAATGAAAATTAGCAGAAAAAATTAATAGGATCATTGCTCAAAATATTACTTAATTTTGCAGAGAAAAATTGGATACTGTCTTACTCAGTTAAGCCCTTTAAATCTCTATCAACAAGCACTTTCAGCACTTGGGGGGTAGCTGTCATCACTCGCCGCAGTTAAACCTCCACTGGGGTCAAGCAAATCATCTATTTAAAAAAGTCGGTACCGCACGGAGTGCAGAAGGAAAAAAACTCGGTCGCTAAAAGGTTAGTTATCTGTAAATTGTTACAATAAATGGTAATTATGTTCCATCAATTTTTTATTATTGGGGTAGAAGAATTATGGTTTGCGCGAGAGACTTAGTCGGTTGGCCGCAAGAAGAATTTTTGCCGTTAAAGAATTATAATTAGCCGCAATAAGATTACTATACCTTTATTAATTTTTAATGCAAACCAATGATTTGTGACACTATCCGTTACAAACCATTACGCCGCATATATTTACGGTGGTAATGACGGGAATTGCGACAGTGTTGGTGTAAAGGATCGCTGCCTCATTAAATTGGTTGAATTAAAATAAATTTAGTACAAACTTATGATTTGATCAAACACTCCGGTACAAACCAAATACAATCGATTAAGAATAGTTTCCCATTTATTTACGGCGACAGCGATAACCTTGGTTGTATTGTTAGTGAGAGAGCCGTTTTCCGCATTCTAAATATCGCTCTATGTTAACCAAGTTCTAATAAAAAAGCACAATTCGGTGGAATTTACCGGTACTATGAAGGTACAATCGATTAAGACCGGTTGAACAAATTTCGACGTTGACGGTGACGCCCTGTGTTGTATTGTTGATGAGGCCTCTGCTCCGCGATCTTAATATCGCTTTGGTTGACTAATTTTCTGGTACAAACGCATATTGCGGTGGAACAATCCGGTACAGTGCTGGTACAATCGATTAAGACCGGTTGAACAAATTTCGACGGTGACGGTGACGCCCTGTAATGTATTGTTGCCGAAACCTCCGCTCCGCGATCTTTATATCGCTGTAGGTTGACTATTGTTGTGGTACAAACGCATATTTCGGTGGAACAATCAGGTACAATGCTGGTACAATCGATTAAGACCGGTGAACAAATTTCGACGTTGACGGTGACGCCCTGTGTTGTATTGTGTGATGAGGCCTCTGCTCCGCGATCTTAATATCGCTTTTGGTTGACTAATTTTCTGGTACAAACGCATATTTCGGTGGAACAATCCGGTACTGTGCTGGTACAATCGATTAAGACCGGTTGAACAAATGTCGACGGTGACGGTGACGCCCTATAATGCATTGTTGGCGGACCTCCGCTCCGCGATCTTTATATCGCTGTAGGTTGACTATTGTAGTGGTACAAACGCATATTTTGGTGGAACAATCCGGTACTGTGCTGGTACAATCGATTAAGATTGGTTGAACAAATTTCGACGGTGACGGTGACGCCCTTTAATGCATTGTTGGCGGACCTCCGCTCCGCGATTTTTATATCGCTGTATGTTGATTATTGTAGTGGTACAAACGCATATTTTGGTGGAACAATCCGGTACTGTGCTGGTACAATCGATTAAGATTGATTGAACAAATTTCGACGGTGACGGTGACGCCCTTTAATGCATTGTTGGCGGACCTCCGCTCCGCGATCTTTATATCGCTTTTGGTTGACTAATTTTCTGGTACAAACGCATATTTCGGTGGAACAATCCGGTACTGTGCTGTACAATCGATTAAGATTGGTTGATCAAATTTCGACGGTGACGGTGACGCCCTGTAATGCATTGTTGGCGGACCTCCGCTCCGCGATCTTTATATCGCTGTAGGTTGATTATTGTAGTGGTACAAACGCATATTTTGGTGGAACAATCCGGTACTGTGCTGGTACAATCGATTAAGACCGGTTGAACAAATGTCGACGGTGACGGTGACGCCCTATAATGCATTGTTGGCGGACCTCCGCTCCGCGATCTTTATATCGCTGTAGGTTGATTATTGTAGTGGTACAAACGCATATTTTGGTGGAACAATCCGGTACTTTGCTGGTACAATCGATTAAGATTGGTTGAACTAATTTCGACGGTGACGGCGACGCCTTGTGTTGTATTGTTGGTGAGGCCCCTCTCCGCGATCTTAAAATCGCTCTATGTTGTCTAATTTTCTGGTACAAACGCATATTTAGGTGGAACAATCCGGTACATCCCAGGTACAATCAATTACGAACGGTTTCACATTTATTTACTGTCATGTTTATTAGTTAGATGTTATTTTTGACCTAAGCCTCTCGCGGAATTTAAAATGGCTGTATCTTTATCAATTTTCTGGTACAAACCAAAATTGTGGTGGAACAATCCGGTACAAACGTGGTACAAACGATGTGATATGTTTTCAAATTTTTTTTACGATGGTGGCGGTGCCAGCGTGAAATTGGCACCACCACATTTGAAAGTGTTGTATCTTTTAAGTGGCTTTGGTACAAACGAATGTTTTTGTGGAACAAACGGGTACAAACGAGGTACAAACGAATGGTAATTGTTTAAATTGTTTTCGCTTTGGTGGTGGTGCCAACTTCACGGACATGTCAAAGAATGGTCACAGCATGCTACTGTTCTACGCCCTCTACAGGGCTGTTTTCAGATTACGGTGGGAAGCGAGGCGGCGCCCAGGCGTGTCTACCCTGAAAAGTACAAGCAGACGCCTGTCTCTGCGGGAAGAAACCGGACATCGCATGGTGCACGGGCCGTTAGAAAACGTTTGAAACGGAAATACCGCTCGTGCCACGGCAATGAAATGTTCATTATACATTTAGAGGTTAAAAATACACCATATTAAAATTGCAAAAGTCATTTAATTGTATTTTTTTTCATTTTAATGAAATGTATTAAACTAGCACACATTCATCAGAATAGGCACTGCCTACTTTGCGTAAAGGAGCCGCCACTGGTACCTATACATAAAAAACAGCATGCCCTCACATTGGAGATAGATGCACTATTTATTTCAACAATTACCTTTTATCCTCTGCAATTGCTTGATCTAAATTTGCCCAAAAATACAATTGTGTTGCTCTTAAGTGGGGCCCCTGTTGACATCCCTGCTCTGTTACAAAATTTCTTATGAAGTTCATGTTCTTCAAAATATAAGCCTGTTTAAGAAAAAAAATAGTACAATACCAGATTGAAAAATTATCAAACAAGACGGTAGGCTGAGTCTGATAAGCAATCGAATATTGTAATACGATGTTACAATATAAAAATTTACAATATTATATGCACTTCATAAAAATCCCATTGCTCTATAATTTACATTTAAATTTGACTATTCATTCTGTGAAAGGTGATATATGATGTTGAGAGTAGTAATGCCATGGGTTAGTTCTAAAATTATTTACGTTACCACACAAACAATTATTTTTGTTAATAATGGATCATGATATTGTATATTGTTAGAGAACTTGTAACATAATAATTATTCATACAACATTGATCTCAGATTCATAAAGTTTGACATTTAGACTATCAAAGTGAATATTCTTAGATAATAGACATAAATAACCTTTAACAATGTTCATGGCCATTACAACAAAGTGTGAATACTTTTTCATGTACCAACATGGCAGTCCTTGCAATTGTAATAAACTATAATGTATAATCTATGTTGGCGTTTATCGCATCCAAGGCACCATTTTGTTTTGTCATGCCAAGAGTGTTGTAACATATCTCTTCTTTCCATTGCCACTATTACACCATCCTTCCATTTCACTCTTGGCCGTCCTCTTTTCCTCCGTCTTGCTGGTGTCCAGTTATAAACCTTTTTGGGCAGTCTTTCTGAATCCATCTTTTGCATGTGGTCGTACCATAACAATCTTTTCTTTTCAACAAACTCAGTTAAACATCCTTCTATATTTAATCACCTTTTTATAGTCTGTTTTTACATGATCAGCAGCGTGACTCCACAGCATCATCTTCAAAAACCTGTTTTCAACACTATTAATCCTCTTTTCCAGAGCTTGGTTTAGTACCCAAATTTCAGAGCCATATGTTACTGTGCCAAAGATTTAAACAGCATTTTTGTTTTAGTTCTAATGTCCTTACTCAAAAGTAGTGGGTTTAATTTGCTGATTACCTGTCAACCTTTTCCAATTTTGATAAAATATCGGCTTTATCCGCACTTTCTTCATTCAGAATTACTCCTAAATACTTAAAATCTTTTACATTTTTGATCTTAGAACCCTCTAGAATTAAATCTTCCTGTACATCACTAACTACCAAATAATGTGTCTTCTCCAGTTAATTTCCAATCCCTATTTTTCATATTCCTCTACAAGTTTTCTCATCATGTAGGAAGCATCATTTACATCTTCTGCAAGAACCACTTGATCGCCAGCAAACAATAAAGTAGTATATTTTCTTCCTCTATCTGAATTCCATTTTAGTGCACTTTTTTGTCCATTTTCTCAAGGCTGATGAAATGTATATTTTGAAGAGTGTTGGGGATAAACAGCACCCTTGTCTTAATCCCTTGTTAGTCATAAAAGACTCTGATAAACCTGCGTAGTTTTAACCTGGCTGCTATTTCCTTCATAGAATCTCTTACGTACTGCCTGTGGACATTGTTCTCTTTCATTGATTCCCACAACTTTTCCACTGGTACACTATCGTACGCTTTCTTAGGTCTACAAAAACTAGATGTAATGGGCATCCACAGGCTATGGACTTTTCCATCAGCTGTTTCAGGCAAAAGAGATCATTGTGCAGGATCGACCAGATCTAAATCCACTCTGTTCTTCGAGTTCCATCATATCCCTTTCAATGCAACCTCTGAGAACCCATCCATACAGCCTTCCTGTTGATGGGATGACACTCAAGTCCCTGTAATTGGCGCAGACAGCTTTGTCCACCTTTCTTATAAAGTGATGTTATATATGCGCTTTTCCAATCTTTTGGTATGGCTTCTCCTTTCAGGTATTTATTAAATATTTCTGCTAAATATTCTAAGGTAACATCAGGGACATGTTTCAACAATTCAACACGAACACCTCCAGGACCAGGAGCTTTGTTGTTCTTCATAGCCATTAGCTCTTTTCTTATTTCGTGCACACTAATATTTGTGATTTATTTTACATGAATTGTTTACACACTCTAAGGAATAATCTATACATTTAAAAGCAGTCCATGTTTCTATTAAAAGAGTTTCATAATATTTTTTCCATTGCTCTTCAGTTATCGGGGAATATGTCAGTTTCTCTACATTATCTTTTTAAAAACATTAATTGTTTTCCAAGCTGCCCTGATTTTGTACCACCAGCGAATTGATCTATTTCACAGCATTTCTTTCCCAAAATGCATCTTTTAATTTGGCCGCTTCCTTTTTAACAGTGTAACAGTATTTCATGTAGCTATTTCTATCTAATGGATCCTTAGAATTTAGCCATCTTTCATACACTGTTTCTTTTCTTTAAGGAGATCTTTAATTTCATCCTTCCACCAGTATTCATTCATTCTAAATCTATGTTTCTTTTTCTCCCCAATTGACTCCTAGCGGCTTGATGTAAGGATTCCTTCAGAAAATTGTACATTTCTTCTGTGGACCCTTCAACTTTGCTTTCCATCTTTTGTGCTAATCTTAACTTGTAAAGGAATACGGTGGACTCGTTATCAAAACTGTCAAGTTGATAACTCACTTCCAATTTTGTTTCTTGTTTACATTCACCTTCCACAGTTTGTGTTTCTTTCTTCCTGGGTCTAAACAAAGCTGTTGTTTTTAAAAGGTAATGGTCGAACCACAATCAGCCCCTCTCTTAACACGGACGTCCATGATTTTCATATGGCATGTCTGTCAATAATGGAATAATCAATAATGAAATTAATAACCAAACAAAAAAATGTGACAATGGAAATATCCTTGATGATTACATGTGGACATCATTTGGCAAAAACTAAAATTTCAAAAGCCTTTTAAAGTGTTGTGCCAACCTTAGAGAAAACTACATAATTTTTTGTCTTAAAAATGAAAACTTTCAAGTTTGAAAAACATCCTTTTCAAGTTCTTTAATATTACTGAGTTGTGAATTACATCTTCACGAGTCCAAAAACCACATTTGAAGGTTTTTAAAAATTAAACGAGTTGAGTGATAATGCAATTTATACCACAGTTGTAAGAGCGCTTTGTCATATCCAATCTCATTCATTTAACCTGTAACCACAGGCTGGAGTCAAACTAACTCCACTTCTTCTACATTTTTGTTTGATTATTTTAGCACTCCTGCTATTTTCACCAGGACTTCAGTACCTTCAAACTAACTCTTCATTGTTGCATATGTGGATTGTCGATTTTAAAAATCTTGATTTATCAGATTTATTTCCTGTTAAAATTAGCTTTGCACATCACAGAGTCAGTTTGACTCCATGTCTGTGAACACGTAACAAGAAAAATTACTTGCTGATAGTACTGAATGCAGGCATGCTTGCAATATTTTTTGCATTATGAGTTAATTTATTGTCTTTACATTTTATTTTTATTTTTTGCCCATTATTCTTAGTATTATCTTTTAATTTTCAAGCATTATTCTTGATTTTTCTTGTTTAGCGCTAATGACATTAGTACAAAGCTGTATTTTATAAAATATTTAAGGAACTAGTTATCAAGGAATTAGAAAGAAAAATTGTCTAACACACATTTTAGACAAGACTTCAGAACTTCAAATTCAAAAAAAAAACTAGGTTGAGAAAAGTAGGAAACAGCAAAAAGAGGATGGAAAAACTATCATCAAGAAAAATGCTGCTCTATTTGTCCCAAGACTTTATGAGGAAAACAAATACTATTTGTTGCTCTTGTAAACATGCTCTGCGTGGTTAATGTTCATCAACAACATGTACCAATCGTAAAAGCAATACAACTTTTATAAAATATTGTTAAATGTGTTATTTCATTATATTTGCATTAGATATTTAATCTGAATAGTTCAAGTACAGCGAAGCAATTTAAAAGTACGTAATTAATCATTATTATTACATCAAAACCTTTTTAAACATTTTTTTATTATTATAAAAGTAATTTCAGAATATACACAACAAATAATTTGAAAAAGTAAATTAGTAAGAAATAAATCTCGAGAAAGCTGTGGAGTCAATTCGACTCCACGTCTGTGGTTGCGTAACATTAATTCATGTCTGTGGTTACAGCTTAAGAATGAGATTACACAAACTAATGAATTATTCATGTTCAAAATAAAAAATAAATAAAAATTGAAAAAAACTGAAGTTATTGGTTCACATGAAATTTCATCAATAGATTTTTCATATTTAACCATAAGCTTTGTTAAAAAAAAATACTTTCTTCACGGATCAAGCAAAAGCAACATTTTTGCAACAAAAAAACTAGTTGTAATATCAGATTACAATTGCTTGTAATATTGTATATATATGTAATATTGTATGTAGTATTGTATATATGTGGTTGCGTAACATTAATTCATGTCTGTGTTACAGCTTAAGAATGAGATTACACAAACTAATGAATTATTCATGTTCAAAATAAAAAAATAAATAAAAATTGAAAAAACTGAAGTTATTGGTTCACATGAAATTTCATCAATAGATTTTTCATATTTAACCCATAAGCTTTGTTAAAAAAAAATACTTTCTTCACGGATCAAGCAAAAGCAACATTTTTGCAACAAAAACTAGTTGTAATATCAGATTACAATTGCTTGTAATATTGTATATATAGTAATATTGTATGTAGTATTGTATATATGTGGTTGCGTAACATTAATTCATGTCTGTGGTTACAGCTTAAGAATGAGATTACACAAACTAATGAATTATCATGTTCAAAATAAAAAAATAAATAAAAATTGAAAAAACTGAAGTTATTGGTTCACATGAAATTTCATCAATAGATTTTTATATTTAACCCATAAGCTTTGTTAAAAAAAAAAATACTTTCTTCATGGATCAAGCAAAAGCAACATTTTTGCACACAAAAACTAGTTGTAATATCAGATTACAATTGCTTGTAATATTGTATATATATGTAATATTGTATGTAGTATTGTATATATGTGGTTGCGTAACATTAATCATGTCTGTGGTTACAGCTTAAGAATGAGATTTTACAAAACTAATGAATTATTCATGTTCAAAAATAAAAAAATAAATAAAAATTGAAAAAACTGAAGTTATTGGTTCACATGAAATTTCATCAATAGATTTTCATATTTAACCCATAAGCTTTGTTAAAAAAAAATACTTTCTTCACGGATCAAGCAAAAGCAACATTTTTGCAACAAAAACTAGTTGTAATATCAGATTACAATTGCTTGTAATATTGTATATATATGTAATATTGTATGTAGTATTGTATATATGGGGTGTGCGTAACATTAATTCATGTCTGTGGTTACAGCTTAAGAATGAGATTACACAAACTAATGAATTATTCATGTTCAAAATAAAAAAATAAATAAAAATTGAAAAAACTGAAGTTATTGGTTCACATGAAATTTCATCAATAGATTTTTCATATTTAACCAAAAGCTTTGTTAAAAAAAAAATACTTTCTTCACGGATCAAGCAAAAGCAACATTTTTGCAACAAAAAACTAGTTGTAATATCAGATTACAATTGCTTGTAATATTGTATATATATGTAATATTGTATGTAGTATTGTATATATGTGGTTGCGTAACATTAATTTCATGTCTGTGGTTACAGCTTAAGAATGAGATTACACAAACTAATGAATTATTCATGTTCAAAATAAAAAAAATAAATAAAATTGAAAAAAACTGAAGTTATTGGTTCACATGAAATTTCATCAATAGATTTTTCATATTTAACCCATAAGCTTTGTTAAAAAAAAAATACTTTCTTCACGGATCAAGCAAAAAGCAACATTTTTGCAACAAAAACTAGTTGTAATATCAGATTACAATTGCTTGTAATATTGTATATATATGTAATATTGTATATATGTGGTTGCGTAACATTAATTTATGTCTGTGGTTTACAGCTTAAGAATGAGATTACACAAACTAATGAATTATTCATGTTCAAAATAAAAAAATAAATAAAAATTGAAAAAAACTGAAGTTATTGGTTCACATGAAATTTCATCAATAGATTTTTCATATTTAACCCATAAGCTTTGTTAAAAAAAAATACTTTCTTCACGGATCGATCAAGCAAAAGCAACATTTTTGCAACAAAAACTAGTTGTAATATCAGATTACAATTGCTTGTAATATTGTATATATATGTAATATTGTATGTAGTATTGTATATATGTGGTTGCGTAACATTAATTCATGTCTGTGGTTACAGCTTAAGAATGAGATTACACAAACTAATGAATTATTCATGTTCAAAATAAAAAAATAAATAAAATTGAAAAAACTGAAGTTATTGGTTCACATGAAATTTCATCAATAGATTTTTCATATTTAACCCATAAGCTTTGTTAAAAAAAAAATACTTTCTTCACGGATCAAGCAAAAGCAACATTTTTGAAACAAAAACTAGTTGTAATATCAGATTACAATTGCTTGTAATATTTGCACTGTATACGTAATACTGAAGTTACATGATGTTATTTACATAAGTTATCCACAGTAATAAGAGCACTGTATAATATCTGAGGCGCACATTAGTGGGAATTGCTGCAGATGTATTTGCATCTTGTACTTGACATTCAATTTTTCATACAGGCTTCTAACTGCTTTTACTGTGTGTTCTTTGAAGTTTTCTTCCATAAGGATATCCATAGCATCTTCCTATTTATTCTGTCACACGCTTTCTCATAGTCTACGAACAAGACAAATGCTTCCAGGTTCTGTTCATTTCTTCTTTTAATTATCTGGTCAATAGTGAATATTGCATCAACTGTTCCTCTACCTTTCCTAAATCCGCATTGCTCCTCTCCATTATTTCCTCACTGTGTTCCATTAATTTGTTTTTAATGTGCTTGCATATATCTTGTATGCTGCAGTCTGCATAGTTATTCCTCTGTAATTTTCACATTTATTTTTTTGTCCTTTTTTGAGGATATTCATCACTGTTCCAGTTTGTCATTCAGTTGGGATTTTTTGCTTTGTCCGTATATTGAAATATACCTTTATCATCGTCTCATCAAGAGTGTGGTTGTAATTATGGCCTGTTCCAAATTTATATTAAGATGGGCGCCAGAAACAGGTTACATTAATTACTACCAAAGTTTTCCCATCTAATTTAAACAAAATTGTATAAACATCCAGCTAACTTGGGTCGATGGGTCCGGATACAAATACTCGCTATCGCCTCGATAGCCGATTACCTGATCTGCCAACTAGTATGGTATGGCGTGAAATGTAATAATTATATGCTTCCAACTAATTAAAGATTATGATTGACAAATGAAAACTCCTTTCATTTCCAAAGAACAAAATTCAATAATTTATTTAACGTTAAGTTTTAACAATTAATTTTATGGTCATGACCTTTTAAATACGTTATCTCTTTGTACTGCAGTATTTCTTTACCGTTTTGCTTGCCGACGCTCCGTAGTCGCTTCTCACTTGACCGTTGTTGGTTCCAAGTTTCGCTTCTTTCTTCCGGTCTTGCGTTGCTGCTGACACGTCCAGTCCTCACTGCATAAGCTATTTATCGGTTCTTATCCGATGCTCCAGTTCCTAATCTTTCCCACTGGTTATGTAAAACATTAAAGTTCAACTGCAATATCCGAAAAACTGTGCAAGTCCTCCGCGAATTCACTTCTGGCAAATAATTCTCAGAGTCCGAAAAACTATTACTTCTCTCACAAAAAATATACAAGTCTCACTTTCCTAATATAATGTCCGCAAACGATCTTTACACCACGTCGTCTACTATCAAAATCCTCGATCTTCAATCCCCGACACCCAGAATCAGAATGTCCTGTTCAATGTGTTCTTTAACCCTTTATGGTTCGGTAAGCGTCCCTCATTCTATTTTTTCAAAACACAGCGGCAAAATTAGACTGTCTAATCTTCACTAGCCAACCCGTGCGTCTCTTACGAACCCAAGTAGCCACGACCCCGTCAGTCATTCGTTTTTGAACCAACCACATCTTATTTTCTTTAGCTATCTAGCCAGCGTCCTGACATCTTCAAGGCCTGTGTACAGTTTGTTGACCTTGCCAACCTCTGCGCTGTCGTTGCTAAGGCCGTATACCGCCATATTGCATACCCATTTATCCACCCCCATGTACAGCTAATATTATAAATAAAATTTGTAATATTCTGGTATATCAACAATATCATTTACCAATTCTAGGAATTTTTCTTCTTGTGCTTGTCGTCCGTATTTTATTAGTTCACTGTTTATATTGTCTGGTCCAGGTCCAGTCCAGGGGATTAAAAAAAAGGGGAAAAAATGTTTTCAAAGTTTTACAATTTTTGAAAATACAGAAAATTTAATGAATTGTGCTACCCACACACACAATCTGACAGCAGTACTATCTTCATTGTCCATTTATACTTTTACTGGTCTGACTCTCGTCATCATCTTTCTGTATTAACAATTTTGTTATCTTTCCTTTCACCATTTCTCATGTCTTTTTGTTCAAAATCAAGCACTGAATTTGCCTTTCCACACAAAATCTCAGTTGATGTTTTAATTTCCAGACCATGCCAAGCTTTTATTAAAAATTACATAACGTCTCAGTAAAGAAACACACTACTTTTAAAAATATACACAATACTCTTGTAAGATAACACACTACAAAAGTTAAGAACAACATTTGTACAACAACAAGAAGTGTCTAAAAAAATGTCTATAAAGGTCAATGTGAATCAAAATATTCAATCTGCTTACATTATGATTGAAAAGCAGGAACTACCTAACTATTCTTTTGGAATGTAATTGAAATCTAGACAAGGATTATAAGTTCAAATCTATTGAAAAAACACTTGTTATAAGTAACTATATGACACTAAATACTAAAGCACTTGTTGTAAATAACTATTTCACAACCATTAACAGTACATAGATTAGGCGTTAACAAAATACTGTATTATTCTAATAAATGGATCATAAACATTTTAAGATCTGGACATTTTGTGGTGGGTCATACAGGATAGATTCTCCTACAAAAAGGATTTGAGTGACTTTGGCATTGGCTGCATGAAGGGAGGGCATATGCAGGACCAAGAGCTTGTTCTGCAAAAACGTAAAACGCAGATTCTATAAATTATCTTTTAAATACACAAATAACTATATAAAAATTCACATATGCAAAATAAATTATTAAGACATTTTGAGAAATGCAAGGGAATGGAATGATACAATTCTTCATTTTTAAAACAAATCTTTTAACCTTATAACATAATGAGTAATTTGTCTCATAGTTTTGAATTTATGAGATTAATAAGAAAGTACATAAAAATAAATGATCATAAGGAATTTTCTTCAAATGGTTGAGCTCCAATTCAGGTGAATGAGATAATAATTGATGTGTAATTTCAGAATAATATTTGGTTGATAGGATAATATCATTTGCTTCAGAACTGATACATAATTGCATAGGACTAGAATGTGAATAGGATAGTGATCACCTGTTTATTGTAGCTTACTAGAAAGTATTCAGATGAAATTAATTTAGTTTAAATATATTTTTGCTTGAATCAAGGAATATTTTTAGCTAATATTTTCTCTTCTAATACACTGCTAACAATGCATTTATAATGCTAACAATGAAATTAAATTAAAGACCCTCGAGCTCTATGTGTTCTTCAATAGTTTCTTTGTCAAACTGATATGTTCTCCGTAAATCCATTTGCTTGAACTCATCCAAATATTTATTTCTGCTTCCAGGAGCAATACTGTATCTTCCTTTGTTTAAAAGCATTGCAGATCTTTAACAGCAACATGCCAGGATCATACTGTTCCCTAGAGTAACCAAAGACAACGAAGTTTAACTTGTGAATTATAAAAATTGGAAGTTGGAAATTGATTATTAATTAAGGATCAAATTCAGGGTGATGCTGGGGTGTGTAATCTGTAGATCACAACCAATCTGGCCTTGTGAATAAGAAATTTTAATTTGATTGGCAACTTATCCATACTCAATTATTATTTTCAAATACGCTTTTTTAAGAGTATGGAAGTAAGTATATTGAGGAAGACAAATTTCCAGTATACTCACATGCTCTGTTCATAACATTTTTGGCAGCACATAAATATGTGAGTTGTGATTTTCAAATTGTTGGTTCAAATAAGTTAGTTAAGGAAATGTCATTAATTATGGTATTGTCATAAGTGGTATAAAAATGAGATGTATCATTTTGTTAGAGATAATGAGTAGGCATTTAAGCAGGACTTATTTTTTATTATATTGAAAAACAATGAAACAATTTCATGGTGTTTCCTGGATTGGTAATTCATTTCATAAGGCAAAACAGCTATAATTTATTTTGTAAATAAACATGAATACAAATCATACTATATTAAGAAACATTTCTAATCTCAAATCAACAACAATAATAATGTGAAAAATACTGACAAAAATTATTCTGATTCTAAATTTTAAAAAATGGATAATTAACTACATATAAGTACAAAACACACAGAGAGGACTCACCATATTTGAACATAAGAATGAGGCATAATAATCTGAAAACCTGTTTAAAAAAATCATTGCAAAACAACATGTTGTAAGGAAATTCATCTTTTGAGAGAAACTCAGAAGAGAGAATTTGCCATCTTTTCCAAAGGTTCAAATGAATGGGAGAGCTGTTAGTGGAATGACGCTTGACACAGACCATTAATTAATTAATTTGGGAGGAGGGATTAATTATTTAAGGGGAGTTAAATTGTTGATAGAAAGGGGAGATGAACTGTGGAAGGGGAAGAAAGTTTTTTAAAATAATAAAATAATAATAATAAAGGATTTGTGGATAAGAAAAGTTAAATAAATATTAAGTTATCATGAGCGATTGGAAAACAATTTTTTCATTGAAAGAACATTATCTTAATAGTAAAACTTATCCAATTTTATGATAGTCATCCTCAGGACAGTTTATATTCTTGATTCCACTGGGAGAGGTTGCTGTGGAGTTCACTATGTGTCCTCAAGTGCTTTACCGTTAAAACTGCCAGATAACATAATGGGACAACAGTGCCCTTATTAAGGTAAGTGTCTCATTGAAATATATTGTTTATATTGTTTGTATTTTGTACGTTTTGTCTTTTATTATAATCTAATTTTATCATTTAAATATTTTAATAATTCAACAAGTTTGAAGAACTATTACTTTGAGGTAGTCGACATAGTTGATATTAAGATCTGATTTTACTCAATTCACATGAAACATTTCAACTCAATTGTATTAACTTTTAATTAAGTGATTTGTGAAATAGTTTGTTAACTAACCAATTTGACGTGGTGAATAATATTGATTTCTGTATCCTGTAATTTAGGAGCCTGATGATGTAACAAAACACATTACAAAACGTTGTGTTCTGTGAGTAAATGTGAACAATAATGGATTGTCATAAGTTTTATTATAAGAACCATATACTGACAATCAGGAACAATTTTTCAATTGGTCTACAAGAACATTATCATGTACTGTCATGGATCATTACAAGTAACGATAAGTAGAAACAAAGTAATTTGTAAATGAAAGTGAATACAATGATAGCAGTAATGGAGGCAAGAATGAATGCAAAGACAAGGTGTAGATTTGATGATGGTCAGATGTCGAGACATGACAAGAGGATTTTTTCATTATTGTTGGATTGAAGTTGGACTTATAATTTTTATGTGACAGTTGTCAATGTGGATGATTGTGTTATGAATTAGGAAGCAAAGTTTGACAAGAATTATCAGGGAATTTTGAAAGTAATGTGAAAATATGAGTGTGAGTATAAAACGAACATTTTTTGTGTGGATTAAACAGCAAAATGGAGATGGAACAAACTGGGAATGACGGTCAAGGGTGCTGGCCTGCTGCAACAGGAAAGTAAACAATGGGGAATTCTGTTCAAACTTGAGATAATGTAGGAAGATCAAGTCTTGTTTAATTTTAAGAATTAATTTAATATTTGAAAGAAGTCAATGACCCTGAATGCATTCAGGGAGGGAAATAGAAAAACTAAGATTCAAAAATAACAATGAGGGATTAAGAATAAGGTTTTGTTAATGTTGTTTTTTGAGTTTGGATTTTGTTTATAAACTACTATGTTCTGTACCAATGTACATGTTTGCAGAATACGATAGCATATGTTATTTCCAAAGAAAGTATCATTATTTCTGAGTACAGCGAGAAGTTTTTTCAGATCCCATGTCAGAAATTATAAATACATAGAATTGGCATACATAGAATGTATTGCCAAGATCCTGTCAGGTTGCCTATTGGACCTGAGAAATATAAATTTATCATGACTGAAACTAATTACCATACAACATATTCCACATAACTAATTGTAGTAAAGGGGTTAAAAGGGAAAGACAGTGAGATTGATTTATGATATTCAATTTGAATATAAATAGGTTGAAGAAAGGGAAGTCAGCTTGGCACAGCCAACGGGGGGGGGGGGAGGTATAAATATTATGATATAATTATAGTATCAAAGAAGATACAGTCAGAATACATTGGTGAATATTAATAATTAATAATATTGCTGGGGAGGTTGATACCTTCTAATAATTAAAGAAAAGGTTCTGTCAGGTATAAATATGATAATTAATAATGATAACTAGGGAGCAGATTTCTATGATTTTGCATATTTTTCTCCATTGCTTCAAGGCTAGCTAAGATTAATTTTTTGAACATTGGTTATAATTAAATTATTGTAGATTAATTTGTTAGTGCATATTTGAGCATATTTAATTGATTTTTTCCTGTTGGGGCATATTCGTGTAATTACGGGAGCATATTTTGCATATTTTGTTGAAATAGAGAAAACGTTTTGTGTTTTCATAGAATCTTATTTGTGAGCGTTTATTGTTACCAAACCTTGTCACAATTTCCTTTTTTTTCTGTAGATGATAAACTACTTGTGCAAATGTAGGACATTTCTTGATATATTTTTTTTGTAAATCAGAAAAAGTGAAAGAAGGCCTGCAATGTGGTGCATATTTACTTCAATTATTTCTCCAGAGTAGTAAGTTAGGTTATATTATGTTTGCACAAAAAACTTTTTTCATTCCAAGTATGCTTCTGCATTTTATCAAGAAAGATGTATACAGAAAATGAAGTATTGTTAATTTTAATTGCATATTAAAGTGCATATATCAGAATTCTTAGGTCATAAATGCATATTAAAGTGCATTTTCACAATTTTTAGGTCATAAATGCATATTTTAAAAAGCATATTTCAAGACTTTTTAGGGCATAAAAATCCGCTCACTAAGGATAACCTTATATTGATGTAATTCATAACTTTTTCTTTAATTAATAATAACTTGATGAATATATTAAATTCAAGATTTGTATTCACAGTTTTCATCCAAAGAGATTCAGATATAAGACATGGATATTTCCTGGGTTTCTTGTCTAAGATCAAGGGAGGTTGAAAATCAAAATATGTGACATATCAGTTCAATGTTGTGGAATAGAATTCATTATATGTTCATCTCCCTTATATTATTTTCATGTTCTTGTATCCATAGTTTAATTGTCCATTTTTGCTAACATATATATACGTAAAAAAATAATTTGAACATGGCGCACACCAGAATACATTTTCATTCTTTAAAATGAGAAAGAATCCTTAATATTTTTTTAAATAGTGGTTACTTTTTACTTTCCCGTATACATACGTATACAGTAATATACATAGTATAGGGAAATTATGTAATGCTGCGCAAAACTAGTGGTGCTACGGAATGGCATAGACTTTCCCATATTAGTTTTCCTTGGGTCTTCGCTAGCTATTCGGAATTGCCACATACTCTTTCTTGCCAGCTGCCATCTATCACCGCCAAAAGTACATTTTTTTTGGTCATTTTCTAATTTTCAGTTTCCTATTGGTGGAATGGAAATATTAATTTTAGAATATTTAAGAACACAAAAACTAGTCCTAAATGGCAATTTTTTTTTGAAAAATTATGTGCCATTTTAAAGAAAATTGCGTTTTAGCGCTACTAAAAATGCGAAATTTGAAGCTCATTTTCACAGAAATTTTTTAGTTTTTCAAAATATTTTATTTCAAGTTATTTGAAGCACTTACACATCACAAATATAATAATATTTACAAATTGCTGGTAAAGTGCATATTAAAGATATGAGAGACCTTTCAAAAAAGTTATATTTATATAATTTTTGAAAAACCAAAATAAAACTCAAATAAACTTTACATCATATTAAAGAGTGTAATTAGCACTATCCATTACAAAAGTTCAAGAAAAAATTTGTTGCCAGATATCAGAAAATGTCGTTTGAGCGCTTCTGAAAATGCGGGATTTTGAGCTTACTTTTCTACTACACAGAAAACGGTTGTGTTTTCGAGAAACTTTACTTGACATTATTAAAGCATATGTACTCGTAAATATAATAATGTGAAAAAATTCGCCGCCAGTGTAAAATTATTAATGATGTGAGAGACAAGTCAAAAATTAAATTTTTCCAATTTTTGAAAAAAAAACAACAAAAGAATAAAGCATAATGAGTTTGGCATCTCATAAAATACATTAGGGCACTATCCCTATCAAAAGTTAAAGAAAAAATTTGGAGCCTGTTTGAGAAAATCTTGTTTTTGTAATTTTTAAAATTGCATATATTGCACACAATATTGCGCAAAAAACTACTAAATTTTCAAAAAAAGGTACAGACCTTAAGAAAGAACTCACACTATG
>JAHLJT010000298.1:0-2500 GCA_031308135.1 Acheta domesticus
TTTCCACAACAATGGACCAGTACCGAGCCTTGTGGACACCACCGAGATACCATACGTCTTAACTCCAGTCTCTGTGTCGTACACCAAAATCCTCTCTCGAAATAGCTTCTAACTTTTCCTTAAGTACATCGGAACTCCCAGTTCTTTTAACGCAGCAAGTATGGAACCCCACCTAGCCGTATTAAAAGCGTTCCTGACGTCAAGAGTAACTATAGCGCAATACTTCTTCGCGCCTCTTCTCCAACGTTTGCCCTCGATAGCCTTGCGTGCGATGTCGACGACAACCCCAATTGCGTCCACTGTAGATCTTGCCTTCCTAAAACCGTACTGATGGTCGGATAGTCCTTGTGGTCCCTCCGTGTATGCTTCGATCCGCTTGCAGATGATCCGCTCTAAAATCTTCCCTGCTGTATCCAGTAGACATATAGGCCTATATGCCGCCGGGTCGCTAGGTGACTTGTCGCTTTTCGGAAGGAGGACTAGCTGCTGTTTCTTCCACCGTCTGGGGAAATTCCCCTCTCTCACGCACGCATTATATACCTCTAAAAACAGATCTGGCCGAGTTCTAATAGCGGTCTTAATAGCAACATTCGGGACCCCATCCAACCCGGGGCTTTGCACTCTTGAACCTTGCCACAAGCCCATGTCAGTTCTTCTAATGAAACTGCCGGAACCTCTTGGGATCTTCAAGCGGGTTCATAGGCTGCAACGTATCCATCTGGTGAGGAAACAAGGTGGTAACTATCTTCTCCAAGAAGGCCGGACAAGTCGGGGGTGGCCTGGACAGAACTTTGAGTCTGGCCGTTACCACCTTATACGGCCGTCCCCAAGGGTCAGCATCCACCTCGTCGCTTAACTCTCTCCAGCAACGGTTCTTGCTGATCTTGATAGCTTTTGCGAAAGCTCTTCTGGCGGCATATGTTCTTTTTTGAGGATCTCGTAGTTTGGACGACCCCTCCCTCGTTGCGCCGACCTGCGCATGCGGTGGCATTCCCTGCGAAGTTTCGCGATCTCGTCAGTCCACCAATACACTGGAGGACGGCGCTCTTTCCTGGAGCTTTTCGTCATTGACGCATCACAGGCGTCAAAGACCCGATTCATTAGAGTTCCCACCATATCCTCCGAGTTTCCGGCCATCGTAACGTTGCCCTCCATCATGACAGCGAAAGAATCTCGATCGAACGTCCTATAGTTCCACGTTGCTCTTCTCTTGTCTTTAGCAGCCCTCTCCCTACTCTTCTCACTGACCTCATATACAATAGCTTGGTGGTCGCTGTGTGTATAGTGATCACTAACCTCCCACGCCGTAATCCTTCTAGCAAGGCTACCACACGCGAATGTCAGGTCGACTATGGAGCTGCGACCATTCATAGCAAAGGTCGGGCTGTTACCCGTGTTGCAGAGATAGACGTCCAAACTGACTAGGCTGTCCAGGAGAGCCGTCCCTCGTTGGTTCGTTACCCTGCTGCCCCACTCCGTGGCCCATGCATTGAAGTCCCCAGCAATAATAAGAGGTCTTCGCCCTCTCGCATCATCCAATAGCCTATCGAGTAATGCCTTGAACTCTTCTAGGGACTCACTGGGTGCAGAATAAACACTGTAAAAATATATGCCGCACCCCTTGATCCAAGTGAATCCATCCTCCGGGACTTGCTTAACCTCCTGGACTGGTTTATTACCGCAAATCCACACCGCAGCTCGGTCACTCGCGTCCGAAACCCATTGAGGACTGTTGATATTCCTATATTGCTCGCACAGGATCGCCACGTCTATTTTCATCTCGTGCACTGTCTGGCTGAGAAGATCTTGTGCCGCCTCGCAATGATTTAGATTAAGCTGAATAACTCTCATTCTCATTCTTTCTTCCCCGTTCCACCTTCTTTATGGCCTCTTGGTAATAGGGGCACTTGTAGCTACCAGTTGCATGCGGTTCTCCGTCTTTTCCCTGGCAGAGACAACAGTTAGGGGTTTAGTGCAGGTCCTAGCGATATGCCCTCCCTCTCCGCAACGATGACAGTTTTTGGACCTATCAGGCCCTTTGCAGTTACGCGCCAGATGCCCAAAAGCCCAACACCTGTAACACCTTGTAGCAACTATGTTCTCTCGAATGCGACACCTAACCCAACCAATCTTAATTTTATCCAATTGCACTGCTTTCCTGGCTAGATCTGCTGGTAGTGCAATCACCGCTGTTTGGGTGCCACCGTAGGCGGTACGAAGGGATTTAACTACAACTTTCCTGTCCTTTGCCGCCTCCAGTGACTTTCGAAGGCCTCAACAATTTCTTTTTCTGTTGTAACTTCGTCCATGTCTTGTATCTCCAGGAGCACCTCAGTTGACAGGGTCTGTACCTCCGCTATTGTGTTAAGTTGCTCTGTGTGCAGTCTGGAACTGTGCTGCCTTCGAGCCACTCGCAGGTCCCATGTCAAAAAGCAAGTCTCCGGTGCCTCTGTTTCTGTATTTTTACCACGTGTGTGTCTGTGTGTCTTCAAGCTGTGGG
>JAHLJT010000299.1:0-16177 GCA_031308135.1 Acheta domesticus
ATCTATAAGTGCTGTGTACTTAATTGTGGACGGATGTGGGTGTTCAGTGAAGAGTGAAGACTGTGTTTGTGTTTTACCTGTACCAATATTTTCGTTATCATTCGATGAAATTTTCAAGTCAACGGGTTCAGACACGTAGCTTTCTCAAAAGTAAAAAGCTAATATTTTTGTGACTATCACGAAAAACTAAACCTAACTGACAAAGAATATTGAATAATTACTTCAAATGTCTTTAAGTAAGTGTTGGGAATTGTTCCAAGAAAATTCTCCATGATATTGAATAAATATTTATTGAAAATTTCTTTTACACATTAATTGCATTGTTTTTTATTTTTATTTGTAATTGTGTTAGTACATTGCAAGTTACCTTTATAGATTTTTAAACAAATAAACACGTTTCGTTAACTACTTTCCCTCTTAGAATGGAAATAGAAGGATAGGGATGAGTGTGGGGTCTAACATGCGAGAGTTCTCGCACGGGTACGCAGAGGTAGTGGGGGAAAACTTGTGCTATGGCACAACACAAAGAACAAACCTTTGAAAGTAGCTAAAGTAAAATAGCTTGAACTAAATGAAAAAGACAAAAATCAAAACGCGCTAGCCTACAATACTACGTGAATTAATTAAAAATCAACTAAATTTAAAATTATAGAAAGAATAGCGCAAGTCACTCGACAACTGCCAACGATCGCAGTCCAAAACGCAATATTTAAATGTTGGCGGTATCTGGAAGTATGTACATCAACGCCCAGCTACAAACTCATATTGTAAATAATACACTGTTTAATATTAAACTCAATGTGTCGGTTCGTTAAGATATGTCAATATGCAAACGTCGTTTGAGCAACATTCCCATGTACCGAAGTGTTCTACAGTTCCCATGTACCGACCACATTCGGTACAGTTCCCATGTACCGACCAACATTCCCATGAGTCTAAGCCTACTTAATTGTTTCTATTGGCAACAAACGGTATTTTGTACTCAAAGGTAAAATGTTAGTTTGATTATTTTTGTTTCCGAATTGCTTTCCTTGGGGTACGTAAGAACGCAGAAAATAATCCCATACTTTTTAGCATACAAATAATTTTTCAATTTTCGCACCCCAACAAGCTGGCACTCTGACTCTCTAAAACCCCCTCGGTTCCTCATAACAAATCAAGGAAGTTAAATAATTTGCAAAGAGTAGGTTCGTACTTGTCCGATACGGTATTTTCGCACTACTTTACTTGGCTTTCCAAGAGTAAAAACCTTTTCTATTATTTTTGTGACTATTGTGGGGGAATGAGGTTGTGAGAAAGAGAGCAGCGGACCTTTTTTTTTTGTATATCCGGGAATATCCTGTTCTCCTTCCTCCAACACCTTCAATAGTTCAAACTTATTTAGAGGGATTCGAAGGACCAGCTTTTGACAGGTTGCATCTGTTGTCTGTGATTACTGCTATTGTACTTTAAGGAAAGTAAATTTGTGAGTGACATAAAACACATATATTAAATTCAAGCGTAATAGGGCCAGTAAGAGATACATTGTTTGATCAACATTTGCACAGTTACACATGCGGACATTTTCTTCCGCTCGCGTCAGGGGACACGAGGCAGAAAGGCTCGCCATGAAGAAGCTGTCATAGTCTGGCGCTCGCCAGATAAACACCATCACATAACACGTGGCACAGGCAGCATTTCAGGCAGCGTTGATGGATTCCCCTCGCGTTATGCAACACAAGGGAGAGGCTCGTATGAAGAGATTGCAGCTTACTGTTGCTAAACGCTGCACTTTGAACTGGAATACGTAGCACGTGTCAAACAACGTTCTGCGAGCATTTCACAGACTAGACCTTAAACTGAACATGTAGCACATGTGGAAAACAACGTTCTACGAGCATTGCATTCACGAGGCTTGCTGCCACGAGGCTGAGAGCAGATTGCACTTTTAACTGAACATGTAGCACATGTCGAAAACAACGTTTTACGAGCACTGCATTCACGAAGCTTACTGCCAGGAGGCTCACACAAGACTGAGCTCCGGATGCGTCGGGTGACGCACGGAGAAAAACTCGCAGCCAATGAGCGAGTGTCATTGGAAATTGAGCTTTAATGATTAAAATGAAAACGTTCGAGTTTTATAAATTTAGCGAATGTTTTAATTGAGATTTTGAATTTTGGTGAATTTTGAACCTGGTGAATTTGTTTTAAACGCATTATTGATTTGGTTTGATTTTGTAATTTTATGACAGCGATTACGATTTCTCGGAATCGCTGTGGCTGTTTGATTGTTGTCTTCGATTTGTGCCGGAATGAAGCTGATGAATGTTACTGCTCAATTATTTTACAGACGTGCCTTTTAAAATTTTAAGGAGCCGTATTCGCTCCGCTGTCCCCCCAGAAATATTATAATTATATTATTTGTTATATTATTATGTAGTGTGCTCCGACAACTATCAGGAAAGCGAAAAGCTCACTCTCAAGGAAGATTAAAATAATTTCTTCAAATGTTGTTTTCAAAGAAGTATGAATTGTTCAAGAACATCTCTCTATAATGCTGAATAAACCTTAATTGAAAATTTGTTTCCAACATCAATTGCACCAATTGCATTGTTATTTTGTTCGATATTCTGTAAGTACATAAGTAGTTCCTCTCTTTCCCCCCTCCGTCTTTATGGAAAGGATAGACAAATGAGTAGGAAAGGGCGGGGTTTAACATGCGAGAGTTCTCGCACGGGTACGCTAGTTAATATTTATTCTCCAAACATGGAATCAAAATTATGATTTTGATACATATGTTTTGTGTTGGCTAATACGTATGCTTTGTGTTGGATGCGTAAGTGATGGAAAATCAATTGAGCAGACAGAATGAGCAAATATATTACAAGAAAATTAAATATTTGCGAGTTATAAAAATAAGGAATTTATTGAAATGTTCAAATGATTTTTTTATATAATTCAAATGACATATCATTAATACCATTTAGAGCTTTTGAATCCAGCTCCAGATTTCGGGTTCGCGGAGGTGATTCAAAGAAAAGAAATGAACACTATACCGAATTAATAAATACATTACTAAATAATTTCATTAATAAACAGTAAATGGAATTAATGAAGAATATAATTTATCAACAGTAGTATTAGGTAATGTAGACTCTTCCTGGCCATGTTCTCATAAAAGTAAATGCAAAGTGTCAGAGATATAAACATTGTGGGGTCATCCCGAAACACATGCACCTGTCTTAACCTCACATTCATTTATATTCTTTCTTTTGATTTAGAATCTTAAATAATCAAATCGTTCGCCAATGATTAGGAACACATTGTGCATAGACTTTCTTTGATTTTGTTAATAAACAAAGAACCAATAATATTTTCAAGTAAAAATCACAGTGATGTTTTAATGTAGGAGACCATAGCGAATGTGCATTTTTTATTGAAAATAATCTCTCAGGAAACAATAGCCGATCCGGGGGACATATCCCTTCCAAAGTACCCATAATTGTTTTGGAAGTTTCCTCAAATTATTCAAAATCATTACCAAGCAGAGATTCCGTCGTATCCAAAACAGTATTCTTATTGTGAATATACTCATACATTTTTATTTCAAACGCACAAAAAAATTAAAAATATTGATGGGGCTCTGAACTGAAATACCCCCACCCTCTGAAATACTTTCTGGATCTTCTCCTGTCAAGAATAAATCTTTGAAATTGCTTTTCCTATGGCGTAGTGGAGATGTCAAAGAAGATGTATTAGATTTGTGAAAGCTAAAGATTTGCAAAAATTCCGGGAGGAACTGCACATTTTAATGGCGCTCATGAGACCGACGAACAACCTCTGCCTACCACCGTGACGAGAGCGCCGTTGATGATGGCGCACTTTCTCGATGTCTTTGAGGGAAGAAAGGAACTTTCTTTTCTCATCGAAAGCTACCGAGAGAAACAAAACTGGCAGGTAAAAACGGTCTGTTGTGTAGATCATATATGTTTCAATTGCATCTTTGTAAATATCTATTGAATCTTTAGTCTTTAATTGGAACTACCTGAATTAAAAACAGTCAAATTCGAGGAAAAGAAAATCATATACATTTATTTTCACTTTCCCGTATACTTCCATATATACGGAGTAATATAATTATTAGGAAATTTATGTAATGCTGCGGAAAATCTATTTCGAGATTTCAACGAAAATACACGTTTCGGGGTCCCTGATACCGAAAACGTGTTTATTTTAAAAACGTCCGTCTGTCCGTGTACCTGTCCGTCTCTCCGTCCGTCTGTCCGTCTGGTGTATGTGAACAACACTAGCGCTTAAACTATGAGTACAATTGTTTCCAAACTGGATAAAACCCTGCCGATCTGGCCTGAGGCAAAAGTCTGCGATTTTAAATATCATTCATTAATTTTGGGGAAACTTTACATGAAGCCCCTCGGAGATTTTCAAAATTTTCTCAAAAACTGCACTGATATGCACACGTTCTACATTGATATTACCTGGCCCCAGGGCCTTTCTATTCTTTATTAGAGCCATGGTTGCTCTTATTTGATTTGGGACAATAGGGATTATAGGTGTCTATTGCTTTGTCGTCTCCTCTTGTTGGGAGGCTTGCATAAACTGTATTATATTTTCAGATAAAATACCTCTAAGATGGTCACTCCATTCCCGCATACTAATTGGAACTATTCCTGACCTGTCTTTTATTTCCATTCTCTTTCCTTCTTATTATTCTCAAAGCTCTGTTAGACTTCGTCTTACCTAGACATCTATCCATTTCCTCACAAATTTGTTCCCAGTATTCATTCTAACATTACTGTTTTCTCTTTGAGCCTGTTTTCTGGCTCTCTGATATTGTATTATATCTCTATCTACTTTTGTTGATAACCACTTTCTGTATATTTGTTTTTTTCTGTTCTACAAAGGCCTATTTTTCTATTTTTTGCTAATCTTCTTTTTCACCTCAGCACAGAGGGCTAAATGGCCAATCTAGGCGGAACTAGACCCCCCTCCCTAACATTTTAATATCGACTTTTTGTGTTAGTGAATTTGATCATCGATGTTAGTAGAATAATATTTGAGAGTTGGTTTATTTTTTCGGCTCAGGTTTCCTACGCTGGGGAAGTGGATTACTTGTCATATCTTGAAGGAAGCGCTGCGTGAGGCAGTCGCTCTGCAGCCACTCGAAGAATCAAACGCGCTCAGATCTCAATGAAAGGCGAATGCGAAACTCTGCTGTATGGAATATGTTCAGTGAAGTATGTACTTTTCAACTGTGGTTATATAATTTCAATTCTTTGCTTCTCTCTTCGTAAAATAAGCTGTAAAGTAGGCGTTGCGCGAGACCTAAATTTTTCATTTTCCCGACTTTCAAGTAGATTTTCAACAATGTAAATTAACTTGCATTACAGTAAAACATATGTCACTAAATAGCTTCGTGTCTTTACTTTATGATGCACTAAGTTTCACGTCCAGATACGTCCAGATGAGGATATTATGTTTTATTTCATACGATGGCGCGCATCCAGTAGTCACCTATCGTGATCTGTTTCCCGTTTCGCGTGAGAGAGGGGACATGAAAGCAGAGCTAATGTTTTTTGTAAAGAATAGATTAGGTTTTCAAGAGTGCGAAAAGCAATGGAGAAATGCCTTAAAGATGCTGTAAGAGAATTTTCTAACATTTTTTAAGTAGGTGGAGAAAATGCGACCACGTCGAGCATCATTTCATTAAAATGTATTCTGGGTGGCTAGATGCTCAGTTTTCAGTTTTCGGAAGTGGTATACAGGGCAATAACACCTAAAATGATTGAAGCAACGCAATCTACTAGTTCAGGTGCAAGCCGGCCGAGGTAAAGTTTTAATCAGTGTACTGGGGAGGGTAAGAAACCGCATGGAAACATTACTTTCGTCGCACTCGAAGGAATAAATTGTGTTCGCAGCGAGGCAATCACTGCATACATCGGGCAAAAGAGATGCGGCCAACATGTTCCAGGAGATGACTACAACTGGTCGCATTATCAGAGGACTGACTCTTATCAATTGTTGGATTCTTGTTGGCCAATTGTAATGTTGTAATGTCAAATTGTCAGTGGAAATGGTGTGAATCAACCAAAGCAATGAAAGATATAAGAACATTAAATTTAAGTAGCAATGAAATTGTTTAAGGGGTCAACATGGGTAGTGTGTAAAATGCAAGTGTAGACAAACAGTGGATTAGAAAAGGGTTAATCTGCAATAAAATTTTATGATTGGTGTCTTTTATGTGAAACATATACGTCATAAACTGAAGAAGAAGGAGAAGAAGTAGAAAAAACATTTCTTATCATTTGTGAAAAGTTAAATAAATCTTTTAGAAATTGTGCAATATAAAATAAAGATTAATAAATTAATTTATGTTTTGATTTAGTTATTGAGAATAAAATATATTTGCGTTCGGAGAAGTCATAATATTTTTAAAAAAATTTTCGAACACAATTCATTAATAATAATAATTTGTATTCATTAGTAATAATAATCATTAATGAGTAAAACTGAAGTATATTTAATGTGTATTAATTTCACAACCTTAACACCCGTTTACATTCCCTAGAATCACTTAAAACAAAAGATTTAAGGCTAGTTCCGTCTAGAATCGCCATTTAGCCCACTGTGCTCAGGCTTAATAGGTAGACTGATGGATTCTCCGTTTCATGGATTCATACATTGGGTCTGGTGTTCCTTCCTGTACCGATAATATTTTGTTTGCCAGTCGCACTTGGTATAAAAACTTCGTAGCATCTTCCTCTAGACTTTCAAGATTATACCTTAATGCCAATGTCACTCTCTCGCTGCCATAATTTTGATTATATAGCTCCCGACAAGATTTTTTTAATCCAAAGCACATTTCAGACAACAAGGCATAATGGTCTGAATAGCACCCTCTTCGCTCGTACATCGTTCACTTATATTTTATTGCGTTTCTTAATAATATAGTCGATAATGGACCTCAATTGAATCTATGTGTATCGATGTATGTTTTTATATTTAAACCATCCTTTTGTTATTTTTAAGGTGTTTTGATGACAGAGCTCAATTAGGCGCTCTGCGTTATCATTTAATATTTTTTCGCCGTATGGCCCCACCACCCGGTCACTCACTTGACATCCACTTCTACTATTGAAGTCCCCCAGTAAAATGATTTCCTTACTTTTACTGATTGTTCCCAGTCAATTCGTCAACTCATTAAAATAATCTTTAACACTGGGAATGGCGTCATTAGGGGCGTATGCATCAATTACTGCAATTGTGTAACTGTAGAGTTCCATTTCAACTTGTAGAATTCGATCATTTATCTTCTCCCAAGATTTTATGTTTTGCCTTATTGCTAATGATACACCACTATGGCATCCTTTGGTACCCCTGAGTAGATATGTATACACCCCCTTTGTTCTGAACCTTTACCTTTTTTCTCTGTTTCTGAAGATGCTACAATATCCATACGATTCTTATCAATTTCTTTGAATAATTCTATCTCTTTGGTTGATAGCCCTTGAATTTTCCAAGTTCCAATCCTCATAGTCCTTCTCCTTGCCCAAAGTCGTCGTATATTATGTTTGCCATATTCCGAGGCTTTGCTGAGAAAGTTTGCTAGTGTAGTTTTTTACGAGTGATAAGGTGTAGGCCCACCGCCTCAACCCCTGTAAAGGAGAACCAAGGGATTTTGTTTCTGGCATAGGGAGATTTCCTTTACCTGGCTTCGACGCCCCATCTCCCTACGAAAGGAAAGAGAAGAAGTTAAGAAGAGAGAAAGACAAAGAAAAGTGAAGGTGAAAAAATGAATGAATCCCTATCCTTCGAAACCTAACAGCGTCAGGGTCGAAAAAAAACACAAGGGGGCTAGAGCAGCCAGAAAACAGAGACAATAGACAACAGAGAGAGGGTCGAGGTACAAGTAAGTGGAAGAAATACCACATCCAAGAAAGGGACCGCTAGTTGCAAGGAAGCAGAATAGGGATGGGTGTGACAGGAAACAAGGAACAGGATTGGTGCGATGTAGGGTCGATAGGATACCACTTTGTTTGGCTCCTCTGCTGAGATCTGTACAACATGGGTGACCCTACCAGTAGCACGCTATCCATTACCCGTACTACCTTTGCATGAGCCCCCAGCTTCATTGGAACACTCAAACCTTCCGGCCCGCACGAATAGTAGTACTTAGGGGCGACATCCCCTAGGAGAGGACACTTCTTTTCAAGTTCGCAAATAAATCAATGATGTTGTAAGACTTCAGGCTTAAACAAAATACGTATGGTGTATAAACGTCTGGACTATTCAGAAAAAAAATCGGTCATTTTTTACCCCGAAACAGCAAAATTAAATATATAAATTAAAAATTAAAAATTAAAAATGGCCCAGAGGTACAACACATTCTCCTACAATTTTAGGTAATAGTAAAAGAAATTTCACAGTAAAAATAATATCCTTCCAATTAAGAAATTAGAATAAAACTCAGAGAGTCAAATTAAAATTCAAAACGAGACCAAGTCCAATTTTATTTTCAGAATTTTTTTACTTTCTCGCCCTTACTGCCACCTACAAAGTGAAAGTATTGTAGTCGTGCGCCGGAAAACTGCAAATTTCCACTAGAAAGACACTTATTGTCGGGCCCGTGTAGTGAAAAAGTGGATAAATCTTGTTCCTATGTATAGTAAATAATTTCTTCGAACACGCTGTGAAGTCAGAATCCATGTTTAATGGATTCTTGATATCGAAAAATCGATTGACGGCAAAGTGTCTGCCTGTGCGTCTGTCTGTCCGTCCGTCTCCCGTCCGTGGTCACACCCAGTGCCAAAATCATTTAATATTGAACCAGTCAATTTTCTCCCAAACCGATATTCCTGAATCAATTTCAAGGAATTCGAGGCCATGCGAGTTACTTTGAATTTTCGAAAATTGGAAGTTTAGGAACAATGTGAGAAAGTATGTGCTGCTGGATCACTACCAGTGTTTAGTTGCCTCCCCTAGTTTCTCTCTAGCTCTATCACGTGGCATGTCTATTATCGCAATACAATCCATTCAATGGAAAATAAGTCAATACTTCCGGTGAACGTTGAGCTTTCTTCATAATCTGGATTTTCTATTTTAGCAAAATGACTTCATTCACAAATGATACCAAATTCGAAATTATAACTTAAAACTACTACTATGTATTTTTATTCAACCTCTTACTTTCTTGCATTATGATTATCAATACTAAAATGAGACACTGTACTACGAGTGCACTTATAAACTTAGTAGTACTTGTCATTCATAATCGTTGAAACGATATATGCATTTGATAGCATTTCTTGTACATTGGTTATTCTTGGATAATCTCATGGAACACGCAATAATCTCTCAATTGCATGAGATGTTTTTCATCTGATAGTACGTGTTAAAAAAAATTCCGTGAATGAACTTGTGATAATATTGACAAATGTATTCCTTTCACAATTTCCTTTCATTTATTTCACAATATTGCCAGACGAAATGCTGCAAATATACTATTTATTCTGTAATCGAACATTACTTACCATATTGTTATAGATTGTTGCAGAACATCACTTACTACTTTAATTTTTCCTAGCTAAAAGGTTTCACCTCCCTCTTCCATAATTAAAACAGATGTCGCCTCAATTATTTTACTTATTAAAAACCTTATCGATTGCTTGTTCTCATGCATTTTCGATTTTCGTGTTATTCTGAAACAAAATTCAAATGCTCTGTGTTCGGATACAATTCAGTGAAAAATTCACCGTTATCTTTCCGGGTCGCCACTGTACCCACCATTGCCAAAACTTCATTCGGTTCGTCGATCACGCTGTACTGGGTTCAATCATGTAAGGTAACATTATGACACTCATTCATCCCAAACTGAATTGAAGAGTGTAGTTGTAAGTAACAGTAGAAACTATTCATGTTCATTTAATGAAAAGTTAAAGATGTGGTTTAAAGTTCAAAAAATGTTAATGAAAAATTATAGACCTGGTTGGAGCTGTGGTACTATTCACTTTTATTTTTTCATTTTGATGGCTGAAGAATGTTGGCAAGAGATATATTTATTTATATTGATAGAATTTAAGGAAAGTGCATTTAAACACTTATTTTTAAATAAATATATTTTACATGGATTGTTCTTTGGTTTAAGTTTGTATATTGCGAGTTTAATAAAAAGCGTGATAAAAGAGAGTGCGTGTACTTTGACATTCGGTAATTAAGGCATATTGCTTACCTTTGACATGCATGGAATTAATTTTAATATTCCCTCACGCTTTTCGAAGCAATTTCTGCCAATTACAATATTCTTTTTAGTGACGATATTGAAACAAATTAAATCTCCTGTGAAAACTCCACACAACACTCAAGACACTTCTGAGGCATTATCAACTGGTGCTCCTGTCATCCGGCTGTCGAAATAATACATTTCGTGCAGGGATTCGGTTGTGGCAAAACTCAACTGCTCTACATCCTATCAAAATATTCGTCCGCTGATCTGAACCGAGTTGATCATTCCCCGAGTAGGGATGCGAAATCGATATCGATGTTTTCAAAAGGTCGATTTTTTAAGCATCCATCCATATTAAAGACGATATTCTTAAACCGTTGTTTTATGGTCAAAGTTTTTACGTTTTTGATATTTTCTTTGTGAATAAAAATTCTCGTAATAACAAATTTTATAAAAGTTTAATGTAAAGTAAAAGTTAAATATTAACTTTTACAAAATTAATTCTAAGTATGGTACCACTGTCAGTTTGTGTGTTTGAAAAAAAGGAACACTGTTTGTACTACCTTCATTGAGCAAACTCTCATCTGAGATCATCCCAATGGCCTCCTGTATTTCCTTGTATTTTGCAGTTGGAATGGGTCAACACGTGCGCCATGGCCACAGGACCTACCTGCTTTTTTCCCCGGACCCTTCTTGGACGATCTAGTCTGATCCCTTGAGATGACCCTGAGCGATCGAGTTTCTTTTTGTCCATTATTTTCTCTTTTTCTCTTCTTTGTTTTCACTTGATTCTCAACTGTAAATGAATAAAAGCGGCCATTGTCAAATTAAATATTTTGCGCACGAATTTTATTTTTGACTTTACTAAACCAGCTTTAAAACATCGATTTTAAAAAAATGCTGATTTTTGGTCGATGCATTAATTTTTATGATCGATGTTAAAAAACATCGATGATTTTTGACCGATGCTTTAATTCGGCGCATCGATGTTCAAATATCGAATTGAACGTTAGAGGTTTCTAAACAGCTTTAAAGCATCGATGGTTTTTGGTCGATGTATTACTAACATCCCTGTTTTAATTTTGAACATCGATGTTAAAAAACATCGATGATTTTTGACCGATGCTTTAATTCGGCGCATCGATGTTCAAATATCGAATTGAACGTTAGAGGTTTCTAAACAGCTTTAAAGCATCGATGGTTTTTGGTCGATGTATTACTAACATCCCTGTTTTAATTTTGAACATCGATGTTAAAAAACATCGATGATTTTTGACCGATGCTTTAATTCGGCGCATCGATGTTCAAATATCGAATTGAACGTTAGAGGTTTCTAAACAGCTTTAAAGCATCGATGGTTTTTGGTCGATGTATTACTAACATCCCTGTTTTAATTTTGAACATCGATGTTAAAAAACATCGATGATTTTTGACCGATGCTTTAATTCGGCGCATCGATGTTCAAATATCGAATTGAACGTTAGAGGTTTCTAAACAGCTTTAAAGCATCGATGGTTTTTGGTCGCTGTATTATTAACATCCCTGTTTTTAATTTTGAATATCGATGTTTTGTAACATTGCTGTTTTGCTACCTAAGCCGCGCCTCTGCCCGCGCGTGCTATCAGCATCGCGCTCGTTCGTGCGGCGCGCACTTGAGGCAGGTCGTGCGACTGTTGCGAGGTCGCCCGGCGGAGGGCGGTGGGGCGACGACTTCGGCGCAGCGCCGCTCGTCCATCCGGCGTCGCGGGCTCGTTTGCATACTGAACGAGCCAACATTTGGTCATTTGGAGACGCGGCGCTTGGCTGAGAGTCCGCAGTGACCTTGCCGCCGCCACGCCGCAGCGGACGCTCGCGCGCGTGGTCACTGTGACCTCCAGGGCTTGTGATGAATGGGAGACCAAATCCGCTGGGTCTCGAGGCAGATATTTTTCTGGAAGGGGGCCCGTAAACGTTCTGTATACGTGACAGTTTTATCTGGCTGAACCTGTTTGAGCGTCTCGGGTTTAAGCGTAACTCGAAGACGCGTACGTAAATTTTCATAATAGTGAAGCTTGTGATGCTATTTATTTTAGCTGTTCAGGAGAGGCGGCTCAGTGCTTCAACTGATATCACTGCAGTGCCTCTGACCGGGAGGTCTTACGGTTCGAGGATTCGATGGCAGGATTCCCGACACTGGCTAAATATCTAGGCCGAGTTCTGTTGCTGTTTGGAGGGGAAAACTCTGGGGCCGGCTGCTCTGATAGGTTGTTTTCCGGGGTTTCTTCGATCAACACCAAAGGCGAATGCCGGAGCAGTACCATAATAAACGGGCCACGGATCGCGCGCAGTCTTTTCTTCCTTTTCCTTGTCTTGTCCTCAGCCCTTACTTACATACACTTACACTTACATGCACTGTACATCCACACATGTCGTTAGACCGGTCAGGAGCTTAGAGCTTGTCCCGGCTGGAGCGGTCCCCCCGCTGGTGGGAGATATCTGGTGGAGGGAAATACCGTTGGCCGCCGGTAGGTCGGCGCTGGGTCTCACCATCCAGCGGGCAATGATCACCGCCACCTGCCGAGGGAAAACATGCACCACACTTACGGAACCAATAGCATTAGCAGTTGACGCGCCCAGAATAACCAATAAACCAATCGTTTGACCGTTCAGAACATGATATGGTCACTTTTCTACTTTTAGCTATCACATTTTCATCCTTCAGAGTCAGGAAGTCATCAATCAGATTACCTAGAGTTACGAAAATGTGAAGGAATAACAGATAGTTTATAGGAAGATTTAATAAAATGAAATCTGAAAGATTTATTCTACTTTTTACTTGCAACATCTTTGAGGAATAGAAAATCTGTTTCATTCAATATTTTTGACGGAGAATCCAAATTTGCAATAAACATAGAAGATTCCGTTTAAAATTTTAAATCTGATCCCCGCCCACGGAATCAGGGAACAGCGGCAGGATGAATGTGGCATAGAAGTAAAACTAAGTATGCCCCGGTTGAAAATATTGACATTTATTCCAGACATTTCACCGTATGATGTGCATTATTCCAGATGTTTTAATGTCCTATCCCGAATATATCCAGGGACTGAAGAGAGAGGTTTTTACTTTCCCGTATACATACATACGAAGTAATATACGTAGTATAGAGAAAGTTATGTAATGTTATGCAAAAAACGGCGAATTTTCGGCAGAAAAAAATTAATTGCCGAGCCCAGGTAAAAAAAAAGTGGATAAATTCAGTTGCTAAATTAAGAAACAAAATCCCTAATATGTGCTGTAGCCTGAACCCCAGTCTTGTGGGTCCTTGATGCCTAAAAGCCAACTAAATTAAAACGTCCGTCCGTCAGTCTGTGAAGAGCAGGTGCGCCTAAACCATGCGTAGGATTTTTTTTTCAAATTGTAGAAACCCCAGTCGGTCTGATTTCAGTCTAATATTTTGAAAAACTTACTTCAAAATTTGGGGGTACTTTACATGAAGCCCCCAGACATTTTCGAAATTTTCTTAAAAGCGGGTTCAAACTTTTTCTTTAAATTTCTTGTAAGAATAGAGTAAAATACACTTATTAAGGTAGCATATGTTCGAATTTCACGGTTAACTGAATTTTTTTAATTGTTATTGAAAATTATGAAATTTTGAATGTGATTTAAATAATATCAAGTAAAGTTTGTCGAAAACTCAATCGTTTTCTGTAAAAACTAGCTCAAAATTCCGCATTTTCAGAAACGCTCAAACGCCATTTTCTCAAAAATGGCTGAAAATTTTCGAACGAAGAATGCCAATTGCACACTTTAATATGACATAAAGTTCAATTTGCTTTTTTTGTTTTTGCAAATATTACACAAGTATAATTTTTACTTTCCCGTATACGTACGTATACACGGAGTGATGTAATGCTGTGCGAAAAAATGGCCAATTTTCGGCGGAAAAAAATTAATTGCTGGGCCGTGAAAACGAATAAGTGGATCAAACCAGTTGCTAAATTAAGAAAAAAAATCCCCTAACACGTGGTGTAGCCAGAAACCCTGTTTTCTAGGTCCTTGATACCGAAAACCCAATTGAAAGGAAAACGTCCGTCTGTCCGTCCGTCTGTCCGTCCGTCTGTCCGTCCGTCTGTCTGTCCGTCTGCGAACACTGCTAGCGCCTAAACCATACGTAAGATTTCTTCCAAAATGGATATTCCCGGTCAATCTGATTCTAGTCAAAGCTTTGAGATTTTGAAAAAGATTCTTCAAAATTTGGGGGTACTTTATTTGAAGCCACCCGGGGATTTTCAACATTTCTCAAAAGCCGCTACAAATTTTTTCTTTAAATTTCTTGTATGAATAGAGTAAAATACACTTTTTAACATGGTATTAGTCCGATTTTCACGTACAGCTCTGAATTTTCGAAAATTGTGAAAGTTTGAATTTTTTTCGGCGTCTTTCTCCAACTACAAAATTGAAGATAGAGACTTTTCCTTCAAATAAAATTTGTTCTGCATATCGAGTTCTTTCATAAAGGTCATGTAAATGTTTTTCAAAATTTTGATAGTTTTCGTGCAATATTGCGTGCAATACGGGCAATTTAAAAAATTACAAAAACAAGATTTTTTTAAAAATGGCTCCAAATTTTTTCTTTAAACTTTTGGTAGGTACAGTGGTAAATATACTCTATCAATGACATAAAATCCATATTTTTCTATCGGTTGGTTTTTTCCAAAATTACAAAAATGTAAATTTTTTACTTGTCTCTCACGTCGTTGATATTTACATTATCGGCGATTTTTCACATTATTATATTTACGAGTATATATGCTTTAAATAATGTCAAGTAAAGTTTCTCGAAACACTACCGTTTTCTATGAAAAGTAGCTCAAATTTCGGCATTTTCAGAAATGCTCAAACGCCATTTTCTCGTATATGGCTGCAATTTTTTTCTTGAAACTTTTGTAACGGATGGTGCTAATTACACTCTTTAGTATAGCGTAAAGTTTATTTTGAGTTATTTTTTTGTTTTTCAAAATTACATAATTGTAATTTTTTTGAAAGATGTCTCACATCTTTAATATGCACATTACCAGCAATTTGTAAACATTATTATATTTGTGAGTGTAAGTACTTCAAATAACTTGAAATAAAGTATTTTGAAAACTCAAAAATTTTCTGTGAAAATGAGCTTCAAATTTCGCACTTTTAGTAGCGCTAAAACGCCATTTTCTCTTGAACGGCACATCCTTTTTAAAAGAAAATTGCCTTTTATGACTAGGGTTTATTGTTCTTTAATATTCTAAAATTAAAGTTTCCGTTCTACCAATAGGAAACCGAAAATTTAAGATACTTACAAAAAATGTACTTTTCGCGGTGATAGATGACAGCGGGCAAGAAAGAGTTTGTGGTAATTCCGAATAGCTAGCGAAGACCCAAGGAAATAAAAAACTAATACGGGAAAGTCTGTGCCATTCTGTAGGACCACTAGTTTTAAAAGATATCTCACACCTTTAACATGCACATTTCAACAATTTGTAAACACTATTCTGTTTGTGAGTTTGAGAGCTTCAAATTACTTCTAATAAAGTTTTTCGAAATTGCAAAAGATTCCTGTGAAAAAGAGCTTCAATTTTTTTAATTTAAAGTAGCGCTTAAACGCCATTTTCTTAAAAATGGCTCCATATTTTTCAAAGAAAAGTGCCATTGAGGACGAGGTTTTCGTGTTCTTTAGTATTCTTAAAATAATATTACCGTTCCACTATTTTGGATTCAAAAAGTTAATAAAATGTCAAAAAAATATAGTTTAGGCGATAGATGACAGCTGGCAAGAGTACGTGTCAAGTCCGAAATGCTAGCAGAGCCCAAAGAAATAGAAAAATAATACGGGAAAGTTTGCGCCATTCTGTAGCACCATTAGTTAGATATATATTAAGGTAGACTGAGTAGTTCTATGTTCAGATCGGGTCTTTGGCTCGCGATCTTAGACAAGAAAG
>JAHLJT010000302.1:0-29083 GCA_031308135.1 Acheta domesticus
TTTAGTTTTTTTCCACAAACAAGCAAATCAAATATTTTCAGTTGCATTTAACACATCAAAATGAAAATATCTCTTATTCATAAGGGATTCATTTCCTAGTAGCGAAATAGGAATTTTCTGTTTGTGTAACAAATTCATTTAAAGTATTCAAACAGTCTCTGCTTTGGGCGAATTTCGCTGCTATCCGCCGCGGTACCGCTTTTAGGCTGCGACTCGCGTAAGGCGACCTCGGCGTAAAAGTTTCCCCTCTCCCTCTCTAACAACCCGTTACCTTTACAGCCCTCGGAGCGCGTTTTTGTCCGACCTTGCTCGTGTTCGCCGACACCACCATGGCGTCTGCGTCTGCGTAGATCCGATGCTCTGGTAGCACCGTTAGGTTCTCGTCATCTTTCTTGCTCTCGTGCGGGATCCTCTTCTCCTCGTTCCAGCCTCCTCTTCCACTCGTTCCGACTTCCTCTCGTGCAGGCCTTTCTTCGTCTCGTTCGTATTATTTCCGGCGCGATTGCTTACAACTTCACGCCCGCATGCTAACTGTTCTTGCACTGGCAGCCTTGCGACGCGCGTGCGACTTGGTCTATGGGGTCGGCGCACCTGATTTATTCACAATTACTTGGCTCGTTGTACCAAAAATTGTTCCTCATTTCCTCACGTACTTTCCCTGACTTAATCAGCGTTCATTTACTTCCCTATTTCTAGCTGCTCATCCTCCAGTCGAATAACGCTGGACATCGGCCTCTTACAACTGGTATTTAATAACGTCGCATTCAACACAATCACTAATGTACGTGCGACAAAATAACTGCTCTGCGATAACTCAATCTAGAATAATTACTCTATCGACTGCTCAAACTAGAAGACTATTCGTCGCTGCTGCTCTCACAAGAAAGATACTCGTCGACAGCTCATACAAGAAGGGGCTCGTGATCGATGGACCGGCGTATTTATTCGGCTGTTCTCTTCCCCTCATAGGGATGGGCTGGACTTCGCCTCCCCTCCGCTGCTGACCGCGTCAACGCTCTAGACTTTGTACGGAACGCCGCTGATCTTGCCGGTGTTCGTCGAATTTCCCTACGCCGCCGCATTCCGCGCGTCTTTCTAATAATTTACATTTCTTAACAATGATTTTATTGTTGTTAACGGATGGAAATCCACATCTTTAAGGTATACATTTGTGTGTGTGTATAATATATATATATTATATATATATATATATATATATGTACAAAAATATTGGCAAGACAGAAAAGGTAGACCAGACCAAAGAAATTAGAAAACTAATTGGTACGAGAAAGTCTGTGCTATTCTGTAACACCTAGTTTTTTCTCACATGTATTAAGGGGCGGTAGCAACTATGGTGCTAGTCTCATTTTCCAAAACTCTACATTTTTCGAAAATTGCAAAAAGTTAACATTTTAAAACTACAAAATTGAAAATAGATTTCTCGTAGATCAAATCTGTTGAAACGTAAATAAAAAAGAACAAGAAAATATCAAATACAAAAATTGTAGAGCGAAGACGAGAAGAACCATTTTAGTTAGAAATCAAAATTGTATTGTTGAGAGCATACATCTCATCTCTCAGTTGCCACCATGTTTGCTGTGGAGGAAGATGCACCAAATTAAACGACACTCGCCAACAAATAAAGAGCCAGGTCTTCTCAAGAATGGAGATATGATTACGTCTCGAGATGCGATTGTGGAAGATTTCGCCGCTCATTTCGAAAAAAAATGTCTAGTTCGGTGAAATACATTGCAGACTTTCTTTTTGTTTAAAGAAAGAATGGAGAATGTGCATTGGATTTTTCAAGCAGAGCGGTTGAGGATTACATTTCGTTATCCATATCGAAAATGTACTTTGCTCTTGCCAAAATCTTGAAGATGATTGTTTTCATGGATGAAATCTGTTTATTAAAGACAGATCTTGAAATAAGGTCATGTAGAATTTTTCGAAAATACGAGTAGTTTTCCTCGTAATTTTGCGAGAAATATAGACAAATAAAATGTTTGAAAACATTTTTTTCTCAAAGACAGCTCCTCGTTAAAAAAAAATTCTTGTCGTATGTAATAAGGGACGGTAAAACATATGGTGCTAGTTCTATTTTCGGTATTTTAGAAAGTCCGTATTATCGAAAAAAAATTTAAAAAACTACAAAATTAACACTGCGATGTTTGTATTAGACAAGGTTTCTTGTAAAAAAAATCAGCTCGTTGAAAAGGTCAAGTACAGTTTTTTTGAAAAAAGAGTAAATTTCATTTAAATTCTGTCTGAAAATATGCTATTTCTAAACAAAAAAATTCTCAAAAACCACTCCAAATTTTTCTGTAAATTTTCTCCTCGTGTATGGAAAGGGACATTAAAATATGGTGCTAGTCCCATTTCTGGCGAACTTTTCGTAATTTAAAAATTGCAAAAATTTAACATTTCAAAACTTAGAAATTGAAGATAACGGTTTTGTTGTAGACAGAATGAGTTCTAGAAAACAGCTCTTTAAAGAAGTCATGTACAAATTTTTGGGGAAAAAACCGGTAGATTTCGTGAAATTCGTTCCAGAAATTTACACAATTTTTTAAAAAATGTCTCTAAAACAGCTCCAAATTTTCTCTTTAAATTTTCTCTTATGATCACACGATAAAAAAATTTGTTTCTAGTCTCATTTCCGCTGAACTCACACAATTTTCGAAAATTGTATGTTGGAAGTATGGGCAAACGTTACATTTTTAAGCATGTCTTGAGTTCGAACCTTACGGCGCTTCTGTAGCGTAGTGGAATGGCTGACGGCGAGTTAACTTGGAGGCCCTGAGCTCGAGTCTCAGCGCGGAAAATAATTTTTGCTTGGTGAAAACAGTTTTGCACGTTTGTGTCGTAGTATAATATAGCAGTTACCTAAGAGTTAGAAATAATGCGAGAAAATATGTGCTGTTTGCCGTAATTTCAAACTAGGTGCAAAAATATGCACATAGTTTGAAAATATGGGTAGTTTAGCATAATTTTTGCTCATCTTCGAAATTGCAAATTCCAATTTCCTACGCTTCGTTTGACAGTCGTTCACGAGAGATCAATTTGAATACATGGGTTTTAATTTGCGCATGAGGACCTGTCTTGATGATTGAATATCTCATGGCATTTCGCATCTTTCTCAATCGTGCCGCCAGAATATCACATGATCGCGTCCGTATCAAGCAGTCCTGGCGATCATGCGACGTCTAGCGGCACGACCGAGAAAGACGCGAAATGCCGTGAGATATTCCATCGTGAAGACAGGTCCTCACGAGCCAAAAAATACAAACCCATGTGTACTACAATTGCAACGTCGCCCACGACACACGACGTCAACCACAACACAACGTCGCACCACAACAGTTTGAAATTGTGAGAATTCCTGCTCATTGTTGGGAGATGTTTATGGCAGTATGTGACGAAATTTTCATTGCCGAACATATGTTGAAGTACTTAGTTTTATAAACATATTTTTGCTCCTAATGTTCTAAGATTTGCAATGACTTTTTGCAGGTAGTGATGCCTGAGATTAGTTAGATAGACATTACGTAATCTTCATGACATGCTAGAAAGTAAGTGCTGTTTTAGCCCCACGTATTAATGTTTTGATTCTTTTTCGTCATTTTCACCTTTTTTCGTCGACTTATTTTTCTTTGCCATGATTTTCGTTCGTCGCCTTCTTTTTCGTCATTGTCGTCATCTTTGTCTGCGTCTTTATTATTGTCTTCGTCTTTGTCTTCGTCGTCATCTTCGTCGTTGTGTTTGTCGTCTTCGTCTTTGTCATCGTCTTCATCTTTATCGTCGTCTTCGTCTTTGTCATCGTCTTCATCTTTATCGTCTTCGCCTTTGTCGTCGTCTTCGCCTTTGTCGTCGTCTTCGTCTTTGTCGTCGTCTTCGCCTTTTGTCGTCGTCTTCGCCTTTGTCGTCGTCTTCGCCTTTGTCGTCGTCTTCGCCTTTGTCGTCGTCTTCGCCTTTGTCGTCGTCTTCGCCTTTGTCGTCGTCTTCGTCTCCGTCGTCTTCGTTTTATCGGTCTTCGTCCATTTAATCGTCTTCGTCTTTATCGTCTTCGTCTTATCGTCTCGTCTTTATCGTCTTCGTCCTTAATCGGTCAGTCGTCTTTATCGTTCTTCGTCTTTATCGTCTTCGTCTTTGTCGTCTTATCGTCTTTGTCGTCTTCGTCGTCTTCGTCTTGTCGTCTTCGTCTTTGTAGTCTTCGTAGTCTTTGTAGTCTTGTAGTCTTCGTAGTCTTCGTAGTCTTCGTAGTCTTCGTAGTCTTCGTAGTCTTTGTAGTCTTCGTAGTCTTTGTAGTCTTCGTAGTCTTTGTAGTCTTCGTAGTCTTTGTAGTCTTTGTAGTCTTCGTAGTCTTTGTAGTCTTCGTAGTCTTTGTAGTCTTCGTAGTCTTTGTAGTCTCGTAGTCTTTGTAGTCTTCGTAGTCTTTGTAGTCTTCGTAAGTCTTTGTAGTCTTCGTATTCTTTGTAGTCTTCGTAGTCTTGTAGTCTTCGTAGTCTTTGTAGTCTTCGTAGTCTTTGTAGTCTTCGTAGTCTTCGTAGTCTTTGTAGTCTTCGTAGTCTTTGTCGTCGTCGTCTTTGTAGTCTTCGTCGTCTTTGTAGTCTTCGTCGTCTTTGTCGTCGTCGTCTTTGTCGTCGTCGTCTTCGTCTTTGTCGTCGTCGTGACAGTTTTTTTGCGAGGACAGATCGAGAAGCCACGTTTTTCTCCCTATGGCATACGACGAGGAAGAGAAAACTTAAGTGTCAGTGCAGTCTGTCGCGAACAATAGATTTATCTCGAAAGCTATAAGCGGTCGTTTCGGCTTAAGGCGTCATAGGCATAGGTTTCGGCATAGAGCGTCAACTAATGTCATTGCAGGGCTTTTGATCGGGAAGGCCTAGGGTCCGAGCCCTGACGTTAGCCAGATTTTCGACTCTAGCAAGATGGTTATTTGAATGTTGCCGCTGGAGGAGAATTCTAGCGGCCGGCTGCTCTGAATAGTAGTTTTCCTTGGTTTCTATGATCGACATCAAACGAATATCGGGGCAGAGTAGTACTCTAATGGATGGCATGAACCGCGTGCCATCTTCTCCTTCCTTTTCCTTGTCCTATCCTCTCCCGTTACTTATACATTTACACTTACATGCACTACCCTACCTCACATGTCGGGAGCCCAGAGCTTTCCCGGCTAGGGCCCTGGTGGCTGAGATACCTGGGTGAGGAAAACAGCAAGCCGACATGTACTCAATGCCAAATGTCACCATCCTTCGGGGGAAGATTACCATCACCTCTCATGATAAAACTAGTACTACACATATAGAACTAACGACCATAGTAATTGACATGCCCGGAAGCATGAAATAATCATTCAGTATTCCAAGTGACAGAGGAATAGTACCATACAAAATAGTACTTCATGGTACCCTTAGCTTCACCACTGCAGTAAGTGAATTGTGAAGGAAACCATGCAGCCAACTCTTAACAAGTGCCCTGTCCTTTCTGAAAGAGATTCAGAAGATCTCTGAGGATGTGCCCATTCCCAAGGCCAAACAGTGGGTACCTGACAAAAACCTCTATAGATCCCCTTTGGTCTTTCTCCAGGGCTGTAACCAAGATGGTTAAGGACAGCAATTTGCCTACACTTCACGTTCTGCACCCTCGGTGGTGCACTTCTGTTGCTGAGACCTTGTGTCTTGTGGAAGAACATCACTCCTATAAGCGGGAAAATAATACTTTCCATGAAATATGAAAGAAGCAGATCAGAGAGTTACATAGCCGTTGAAAGATCACCCAAGCCTCCACTTCCACTCAGCCACACACAAAGATCCATGTCAATTGGCTACCCATCTCCGAATCTCATCCTACTGACTGATCTTGTAAACCCCGACCAACTACTCCGACTTTTGAGATTCACTCTGTGCTGAAGCAGACTGATCAAGCAGTGCTGAGGAGGGACTCTGCTTCAGAGAAACTTCAGCTGGGATGGAATCCCACCCTTCATGGAACAATAGTGGAAGCAGAAGAAGGAAGAGAAGAAGGATGCAATATCTACACACAGTACGGCTCTCCTATCCTGGAACTTCAATATTTTTGCCTCCGAGATGAATTTAGACTCTTTGTTATCCCATTATATGCCTTTGATAATCTTTACAGAAGGCAAGCCTAGATTCCATCACATCCCCTATCCTTTGATGGTTTATCTGTATAGGGTTGATGCTGACGACTGCCTTGCACTAACAGCGGAGTTTTCTACATTGATTCATGAATTGCTGCATTTAATGCAGGTATTTTTTCCAGACTGACCTTCAAAACTCTGTGTGTAGGTGTACCTCCCTTCCGTCATTCTCACTATGTGTAAAGCTTTATCTGTGCACGACAAATGGTTTCTGGTCGATGGCTTCTTGAGCGTAATAAACCAACTGGCCACAACCCTTCCTAATTGTTTGTATTTAAACACCCAAAGCCTGCTTTGGGGCTCTTCGGGGTGTCCTTTGGACATTCATTGACACCACTAACCTGATTAGTTTTAATAAAGATGAACCAACACATTTCTCCATTGAAATGAATGCAATGTTTATTGATATAGCCCATAGCGTCCTTTCACTAGCAACCGTAGAACAATGTTAAAAGACATGCATGGAAGTGACCATTTCTACACTGTTTTTCACACTGTTGGATTAGGTCATGGGTTTCCGGTTCTGGGGTTGTGGGTTTCTCGTGACGTGTGGACTGGTCAACATTTCAAGATAATGTCAACCTCTCAGATAATCCCTTTGATGATGTGGGCAGAATGGTTGCACATCTCATTAATACTATAACTCCTAGCTGCTTTCATTGCTTTTCCATTATCTACTGGTAAACCAATACCCTTTGTCCTGTGGTGTAATTTGAATTGTTTTAGAGTGGTCAGGTGCCATAAATGGCACTGGCATGACTCAAGGACTTTTTGAACTGAGGAAAACATGATCAAATAAAATAGAATGCAGAGTGAAGGCGAGAAGAAACATTTTAGTTAGGAAGAAAAATTACAGTGTGGAGAGAATACATCTCATCTCTCAATTGCAATGTACCACCATGTTTTGCTGTGGAGGAAGATGCACCAAAATTAAAGGACCCTCATCAACAAATATGGAGTCAGGTCTTCTCAAGAATGGAGAGATGATTATATCCCAAGTTGGGATTATGGAAGATTTCACCTCTCGTTTCAAAAAAAAATGTCTAGTATGGTGATCTAAAGTCCAGCCTTTCTTTTGGTTAAAGAAAGAATGAATAATGTGCATTGGATATTTCAAGCAGGGTGGCTGAGGATTACCACACTTCATTCTCCTTGTCAGAAATGCACTTTTTCTCTCGCAAAAAGTACTGCCCGAGGTCCTGATGAAATTCACAACATAATACTACATCTTTCTGATGTGACCATGCAATTTCTCGTCTGGCTTATAATTACATCTGGGAGGAGCACACTATCCCTCCTCATGGTGGAAAGCCATCATCCCACCTTTAAAAGAAGGAAAATATTGACCATTGCCTTTGAGCTATCATGCTATAATCTCTTACCTGGTGTGTTTGCTAAGTGCTGGAATGCATGGTAAATCAACATGTGATCTGGTCCTTTGAGTGCAGAAATTGGTTCACCCCAATGCAAAGGAGGTTCAGCAAACACTAGTTAACTCTGCACCATCACATTGTTTTGATAACAGAAATCTCAACCTCTTTCGTCTTGAGGCAACATCTGGCTGTTTCACATACAGAAGACCTATGTCACCAGGAAGTAAGGCATTCTGCGAACCTTGCACTCTTGAGGATTGAGGGGGTAGCTCCCCCTCTTCCTCCATTACTTCCGAGAACTTGTAAAAGCATCACTATTTGTGGATGACTTTGCAATCTGTTGTTCATCCAGCAGCGTCAGTCACCAAAGGCAACACCCGCTGGTCCACATGAATGGAGCATCTCTAGGTGGCTTCAACTTTTGCACTACGAAAAGCTATTGGTGTGCACTTCTGCAAGAAATACCATTTGCGTAGCAATCCAGATCTCTACCTTGGAGGCCATCAGCTACCATCAGTTTCCATTTGCTGAATCTGCCAGGTTCATCAGGCTGATGTTTGATAAAAAAATCTTACTTGGCATGCTCACATCTGTAGTCTGCAAACCAGATGAGTCCTCCTTAAATCCTCCTATGTATCTTCTCAGTTCTGGATTATGCCAGTAATGTTTCTGGATCAGTGGCTTCCTTGTTTCCATTATTGAATCTCCACAGGTACACCCTGTTCTAGCAGGATTGACTGCCTTCTAGCTGACTCTGATGAGCCATCCTTAAAGCAAACACGTGAAACACTATTATGCCTTGTAGTTGGTTAAGGTAATTTGTTGCTTTTAAAAAAATAATTTAATAGGTGTACACATGTTTTCAGGGTTTTGTAATTATAATTAGTATGGTATATGAATTCAGATTCAAATAAAAATAATGTTTTTCACATTTGCTCATTTCCTTCACTTTTGATTCACTTTTATACTAACTGAAGCATTCTTAAATTGACTACTGCAGGCAAAAATAGCAAGATGACTTTTGCAAGGCTATTTGGATTTGGAACACTTCTGACAGGGTATGATATATATTGATTCATAAATATTTTTAAAGTATTTTCAGTTTAAATATATTTTCTTTGAATATCTTGGAAAATCTTCTTCTTAGCAGAGGGGCCTTTGTAAAAAAAAAATATGTAATGCCATTAAATTAAATATAAAGTTTCTTTAGGAGATTGGCTTTTCATTTTGTGCTTTAAATGTATAGAAGAAATGCAATGTTTAATTGGCTTGTTTTAATTGTCAATAGGAACTTTTATTCCTTCATTTTAGATTCCAGTTTTGTTGTTTATGAGGAACTTGGTATTGAACCTCTTTGGTCCTGTAATTTCCATCTTTATTTCTTTGCAGTCAGTCTTCTTGCACCCTTTTTGAAACCCAGTTATTTGTTTAACAAGTATTCTTTTTTCTGAAATTTAGAGAAGGTGAAATTATGTTAGATATTTAATAATGTTTTATTTCTTCCATTAGTATAGCTTTATTTCTCAAATTAGTATAGTTTTATTTCTCAAATTGATTTTTAATGAAAAAGTTCAATGTCTAGTGATACTCTTCTTTACCTGGAATGTTGTTACAATTAAAATACGTAAAGGGCTTGAGCCCGAACAAGAGAAGCCATTCTAGCCACAGCAAGCCTCCTGCTATTTGTAAATGTCAATATCTCAATTTGGATCAAAATGAGTCTCCTTGTGTTTGTGATTCAAGCCTTTAATAAATTGTAATGAGTCATAAATAGACAAATGTAGTTGCACGATAAGCCACATTTTCACCAAAATCGAGACATTAACATTTATGACTAGAGGGAGATTTGCTGCAGTTTATATTGTAACTGGCTAAGCTCATTGTGTTTGAAACAGACAGGTTTCCAAAATATTTGCAATTCAATTGATTAAATAACATTCTATACTAGTAAGGAAGATATCTCAGGTGTCCCTACCTAAATTTTATATACAAAACAAAGTTGCTGTACACCTTTTTTCTGAAAATATTGAGATGTTGCAATGGCATTCCAAAGAGGTGAGGAGTGGAAAGCACTTACTAATTTCATTTAGAAAATAATTAATTTGAATGTTCTTATAAACATTACTTCTAACTGTGAATCAATGATGAAATTAGATAAGGGTGGTTTTCTCAGTTTGTAATTTTCAACTATCATGGAAATCACTAATATTAAAACTTACATGTAACAATTTTTTTATGTGTTTGGGGAATGTAACTCCTGTGGAAGTGAGTTTAGTAAATAGTGTAGATAAGTGGGAACAGTTTACCTTATTAGATTCAGCATATTATATCTCTCCCCATTTTCAAAGAGGTTTTCTTCAAATTGGAGTTTTTATTGTATATGAATCAATATATATAACAACTTAAAAAAAAAAATCTGCTGATACTAAGAGGGTTCGTGACCATTTGCTTCTCTTTCTTAACAACATGTTTAGAACCAAAATGGGGCACCTGGAGACTCTTTCTTGCAAGTTAATATTTTTTTTGACTGTGTGACATGAGGAAGATGTACAGGTACTAAAATGATTAATTTTAGAATCTTTGTCTTTAAGTTTATTGCAAGTTCATTGATATATTGACTCTAACAGGAATTGTTGTTAAAAATATTTTTTGATAATGCTATACTTCTCTTATGAAATTTGCAAGCGAATTAGTGTTTAATCATTTTTGGCTGAAATGAGCAACCGTTGTTCTAATTTCAAAATTAAAAAATCTATGAAGAAAAAATATGTATCTTTTTTCAGTTTATAAAATTATGTAGAATTATAGTTATAATTCTTTGTGAATATAAATGTTAAAACATGTTTCCAAATTTCCTTCACCATCAGGTAGTCATTTATTGTGATTGGCATGGTTCCCACTTTCTGGAAAACAAGGGAAACTGGGAAAAGGTAACGAATGAAAACTCTAGGCCTTTTTTTGGGGGGGGGGGTCTTGTCCCTCATAGTCCCCCCCTGGATCCGTCACTGCCCTGTCTCAACGTGTTCTCTATGATCATCATTACTATAAACTTTGTTGCTACTGGCAGTTGTAAACACATGCATTATTGCATACTCCTGGCAAACGTCCAGAAAAAAAATTGACTTGAAATTTCTCAGAGCCTTATCATGCTATTGAAATGAACCAAAAAGCATTTAGTAGAAAATTGTATGGGTTTTTGGAAATATGCATTTTATTTTTACAGATTCGTTCACTATTTTTGTGAAAGTTACAAAGATCTGAAATTTAAACAATTAAATTTTGTTTAAGGAGTAGGGAAAGAAAAGAGGGTAGTTCTAATGAAATGTCATGTATTCAATAATTTTTCTATTGTTTTCAGTCACATGTATAAAATTTCATTACAATTAGAAAAAACAGTGTAGATTGATTATTTAAAAAAAATACCAAATAAACAAATATTCTTCTGTATAAGAAAGTAACAATATCTAAAAAAACCATGTTATGCCTGACAAAATCAACTTTTCAGTGAAAACCCCATTGAAATCGGTTCAGTTAATCCAAACATGAGCCAAACTGTCAAAAACCATATAAACAATTGAATTGTTTTGAAATCATCTAATTAGGCATATGATATTATAGAAAGATATTTATTTTGAAGTCACAAACCCTCTAATTTTATTTAAATAACTAAACAGTGCCACTTCATTCTCTGAGACAACAATTTCGTTTCTTCATTACTGGAAAATGAAGAAAGAACACTGAAAAAATTGATGAGAAATGCCAAATTTGCATGGGACACTATGAGAGGGCAGTTAATTCAGTGATCAAATTTGCAGCACTGCAGGCAAACCAGGAATTGCGTTATCAGCTTTGGAATGTTGCAAGCTTTGCAGCATTTGCTTGCCTTGAGAGTAAGCAGTAGCGTGCTTGCTGTGGCAATCGGATCTCCATCTGTGTCTGCGACATTAGCACGTCGCAATACTGTGAATGTGTACTGTTTGTACAATTGAGGAACTTAGAGGCAAGTGTGTATGGTTGGTTTTCATGATGCTGTGTGATCATAGTGCAGAATTGCGCACACATTGGGCGAGAGATCTCCACAGTGCAATGATGTTGTCGCCGCTGGTGAGAAGAAGGTGCATGTGCCCATCAGCCTGCACAGACGCACACAGAGGCCGTCACATTTTAACAAGTGCTGTATCAGACCGTACCACGACTTCAAGACAATTAGAGCCAATGTTGCGCGAGGGGTATCAGCGAGGATCATTCACAACCATTTCCTTGAAACGAGGCTACAGGCATATGTGCCATTAGGGCACCTTCCACTTACTCCCCTGTATCATGTAGCCCGCCTCCAATGATGCGATAGGCACTTATGGAAGGAAGAATCTTGTCGTCTTCAGTGATGGAAGTTGTTTCCTTGGTGCCAATGATGCTCATATGCTTGTGTGATATCGTGTAGGTGAGCACCAACCCCTGGAATGTATAAGAGAGAGACACACATTGTATCAAAATATAGGGAGCCATATCTTACAATTGCTGTTCTTCTCTGGTGATCGAAGAGTGAACATTGAACATTCCACAGTGTACGGTACATCCAAAACATCAACCCATTGTACCTACTACCATTTATACACCAACAAGGCAGTGTCCTTTTCAGCTGGGCAGTGCACATCCAGATGCAGTCCATGCCACCCAACATGCTCTGCAAGGTGTACGTCAACCACCCTGGTCTGCTCAATCCCCAGATCTGTCTGTCATTGAACATGCTTGGGACTGGAGGAAACAGTGTATTGCATGCTCTGCAAAGACTGCCCAGGAAAATCTGTCCCAATGAGGTAAAAATTGCATGGAAGGCCATTCCACAAGACTACATTTGTCACCTGTGTGATCATCTCCGCATGATAACTGAAGCCTACATTGCTGCAAAACGAAGATACACAGGAAACTAGCTCTGATATTTCGCATGTCCTGTTGTACTGCTTTGCTTATAGGTCTGTCGGTGTGATCTGTAGTTGAATGTGTCCTTGAGATGTGTCAACAAAATTTCCCTCAGCAGAGTCCTCCAATTCATGGTGTTCTTTTTTCATTTTCTGGTAGTGTATAACTGGTATTTGAATCAGAAAATTGTTAACTCTGAAACAACCAATTTTTTAAGATCGCTTGTTTTGACATGGAATCATTTTTAATTTAAAAAAATGAATAAATAAAATGCTTTTAAAAGTTTTAATTATAAGGGGATGTTTCAATGCCAAGATTAACCTTGTACCAGTAACTAAATTTCACAAAAAAAGTGGAAATTTCTGGTTTGAAACTAGCCCATCTAATATGAAAATCAGCTAGCCTGGAACTAAAGTGGCCTAAGGTACAAATCACAGTGTGATTTTAGACCACCAAGAATTGACTAACATCAAAACCATCTGTCGATACTAAAGTGATACTTTTATTATGAGGCACCTACAATGACAAATGACACATCACTTTAGAATGTATATTAATAGATGCTCACCTGCTCTGATCAAATGTACCATAATCTGGATTTTAGCCAAAATGTTTTGTAGATCACTTTAGTTCCAGGCCATCCAATTTAATTATCTTTCATGTTTTTAATAAAACTTTATAATTTGAAAGGCTCTTGATTTTAAAAAAAGAGATTGTTAGATTTGGGATTGATGCTAAAAAAGTTAAAATTAAAGTACTTTTAAAAACTATTTTCTTTTGTAATTAGTATAAGTAAAAAAAAACAAAACTCTTACTCATTATTGTCACTCTCAATCATTACTTGAATTAGATTTTTGTTTTGGTACGGTACATTCCTTATTTATGTGTGGAATTGAATTTAAAATTAAAAATATTGTGTTTTAGAACATTTTTTGAACAACAAACCAACATCATGCAATAAATTAACAAATCATTATTCGACTATTCTTAACTTCAACTACCACTGAGAGGCCTGAACTAAATGTGTGTTGAAATTTCTAAACATGTGAAGCATCATGAATGATCAGGGTTTAATTGTTCACTGTATCCAGACTGTTGTTTACAAGTATGTTTACAAGTATGTCTCAGGAAATTTTTTGGAAGGCTTTTAATTTCCTTCGTATCCTTTGTATTTTGTTTACTCACTACTTGATTAAAAGCCTTGTTGCTCTGTAGTAGATCTTGTGAAGAAGCCAAAAATTTTGTTGACTTCGATCTAGAGTAGAGGTTGTGATAGTATATCTCGTAGACCCAAGATCTATTGTAATTTCAATTTCAAAAATGTTTTTAATGTTTGAATGAAGATAAAGTTTTAGTGTATTAATAGAGGATAAAAATTTGTTGTCAGGATTAGCTAAATTCTAAGGTGTATATATGATTGTTTTGAAAATGCATTCTTGAGCTTATTACATAAAATGTTGTTCTTTGAATGTCATTTTGTACAAGTAGATTTTCCATGCTTTTAAACTGTTTGTCAAAGATTAGTGGAAAATGTAAAAATTACTTTTTTATTTAATGGTGTTGTGCAACCCTCAGCCCGGTTGAATTTAATTTATCTGGTTTCTATACTCCATTAAAAAATTATTTCAAGATTCACCTCTGTAAATTTACAAAAGTGTGTTTTTCTCCTCTGTGAAGTTTTAGTTCTGTGTCATTCTTATTTGTAAATTATAATGAGTAGGGTCTGGATGCTTATGATGTCATATTTTTTTCTTTGTGCTATTTCCAAGGATAAGTTAAGCCTGGTTTTATCTATAATGACTAAAATTATGCAATTTTCTTGTGTCAGCTTTAGTGATATTTTGGTTTTATTTAAACCATTTTGTCATTTTCAGTCATAGTAATATATTTCAATGAATTTTCATATTTTTTGGTCATATTTTTATCTTTTTGATTCTATTATCGCATATTTTCATGCAGTTATTTCAAAAAGATTTTTCAGTCTCCTAAAGGTTATGTAATTTCTTACAGTTGTATCTAATTGTTTTGTGTCTTTTCTATAAATATATATGCATGTGAATTAGGAGAGGTAAGCTAGGAGAAAAAGAAAACATAGAAAGTACCAGATGTGAAGGAAGAGATTGTTTAGTTTTGTCAAATTTTGTGCAGAAGTTAACTACTTCTATAAATAACTTAAGCAGGTCTTCATGGGGCACCTAAGGGGAAAGAGTGAATTATGAATGTACCAGATTTTAAAAGAATTTTCCATTATCATTTTTAAAACAACGACAAGATTTTGAATGTTTCAAAAATGCCACCAAAAAACTTGTCATATTTTCGTATTTTTTTTTTTAATCATAAATGCTTCCTTATTTCTAACACTTTTAGGTCATAAACATCCAGGCCCTAGTAATGAGGATGTCTTGTGAATCTTTTCAGTTTTCCCTCTCCACTTCACCAAGTCCAATACTAATCAGAATGAAATATAAAGAGCTTCGATAGCAAAAAATGTTTAAGGAGTTGGTATAGCTGACAATTTATTAGTAATATAAAAGCTTTGTTGTGTTGTATTTCACACTGATAGAATTGATTTTCATTGTTTTATGTTTATGATTTTATCACTGTTTGTGAGACAAAAGAGAGAGGGGAAAGAAAAAGAGAGGAGGAGAGGAATATTTCCTCAATTATTTCTTCTTGCGGCAGCAATGTGCCGGGTACCACCTGGTAATGATTAAAAGGAGCCAGAGGAAGCAAATTTGAGTCATACTTAAAGCCTGGTTTTTCCGTGTGATTGTTAGGTGGAATACTTGATGGTCTCTCATTCCTTCTAATCACTTCTACCACTGTGCTCTTGATCACAACCTCTGCTAACAATAGATGAACTATCTAGGTAGAAGATGAACTATCTAGTATTTGTTGCTGTGATGAAGTATTAAAGATTTGGCCATATTTATTTTTCAGAGACACCTTCTCGAGGAGCATCTCTACGCACTGTAATAGGAAGGATATACAAAGAAAATGGTATAAGAGGTCTTTCGCAGGCTTGACACCACGCTTAGTGAAAGTGGCTCCATCGTGTGCTATAATGATCTCATCTTTTGAATATGGGAAAAATTTTTTCTGTCGTTACAATAAAAAAGTAGCAGCAGCAAGTCAGAACTCGCAGAATTCTCAGACTAGTCATTAAGGAGTATTTTGTAGTTAAGCCCTGAACTTGTTTTAAACAGTGTTATATATATACAACAATAAAACTGTCGAACTCTCTTTAGTTGTTCTTACCAAAGTATTCTGTTTACCATGTCTATTGCTTGGTTTGTTTTCTACTTATTTTAGAAGAGGATTTTTCTATGGTTCCTTATAATATGTGTCATTTGTAGTTCCTTTTATTTTATTACATATACTTGTTTTATTGACTTTGCATTCATTGCTCCATGTAGGAAATTCTTAATAGAAATGTTTTCTTTATAACTGTATAGAAAAATTATTCTTGGTTTTCTGATTGTAAGTCAATTATGTAAAAGAATGTTAATATTTTAGTTTAAAATGAGTACTTGCATCTAAATGACACAAGAACTGGGAAGTCTTGCAAATGTTTTTATTTGATAGTTTTTATTTAACAAGTGGTTTCCACTGATCTTGAAGTTTGTTCTCTCAATGAAAATAGCAACATTTGTTACAGATTAATAATTACACAATTGGTTTGTAAAAATGTAATTCGTAAAAATGTGGCTATACATTGTAAACAGTGGGAGAGATATGTTCCTATTATAAAGTATAAATGAAAAATACATTCTGTTAAGTCAAAAAGTTGGATTTTTTGTATATTTTTCAGTATTGTGTTATCTGAAGGAAGGAAAAACTGTGTTCAGTTTTATTATTTTCCCTTCATAGGGAACGTGACTTGAAGAAGTTCAGTTTCTGATTATTCATAAGAAGCAATAGTCTACATTATTGCTGCATTTGCATTTGGTTTGGATGTTGTTTTACTGAATTTTCTTCAATGCATTTTCATTATTGTCTGAATAATATTTCTGTCTACTTGACAGCTAGTGGCTGGCAGAGGAGAGGGGGGTTTCGTTATCCAATCAGAGGCTTCAAATTCTGATGGTGTCTTTACAGAGTTGCCAATATTTATTAAGAAAAATAAAACAACCTAACAGTGCAAAGCAATTGAAAATTGAGAATGCTATTACTTCTTTGGTTATGCATTATATGTAGGCTCTGTGTCATCTTCTGTTGTGTGCTTTTTATGCGATTTGTTTCATGCAATGTTGCTGCTGTTGTGATATGATGAGAGAGTGATCCTATGACCATGTGTCTGCCACCTGCATAAGTGGTTGCTCTACCCCATCTCCAGCAATCAAATGGACAGAAATATAATTTGGACTAGTTCATTTTTGTTTGATGCCCTTTTCCAAAGGTTTTTTTTTGTGGCCATATGTCTAGATTTGCTCTTGTTATCAGCTTTTCTTCATGGACACGATATTTTTTCACAGAAAATTTCTCAGTCTGAAGTAACTGAAAATTTTGTGACATCTTTTGGATATCTTATAAAATCTTTTGGATATCTAGAATTGTGCATATAAATAGAGAATTTTATGAACGAAATGTTATTATCATTATTCAACAATTTATGGTTAAAAGGTGGGGAAGAGATTTCCAGAACTGCTAGAAAACGTGCACAGATTGAACTTCTCCTCCACACATCACATTCTGTTTTTACCGACCTCTGATAAAATAAATAAAATCAAATCATATCTGGTTGCAAACATTAATCATGTACAACCTTTGACTTCACATATAATTTAAACAATTGATAATACAAAATAGCTTCAATCATTTAGATCTTTTTCATACATATATCATATTGAATAAAAATGGTATTATATTCTAAAATCATGTTTTGGAAAATAATCTTTCTCTAAAATTTCTAAAAAAAATATTCCTTGGTAATTCTTTTTAAAAATTGAGCTTTCTTAGTGAAAGATTTGTTGTTGTATTTGGTGAAGCATTTTCTTGCACTGTTGATAATCATAAAGTATTCATTTCTAAGAAAAGAGTCAATTGATTGCCATTATCATTATCATTATCATTATCATCACCAACTTCAATCTTTTGAAGCTTAATATTCTAACAAGTTTATGGAGAGTGGCATGGAAGTGACAAGTGATAATTGACAATGGATAGTCTTTACAATCATTACTTGAAAAGTAATTGAATTAGATTTTTTGTTTCTGTAGGGTACATTCCTTATTTGTGTTAGGAATATTTAATTTAAAAGGAAAAATATTGTGTTGTAGAACATACATGTTTTTCAAGGGAAAATTCATGAATGGTTCATCCCTATGTTTCAGTAATTGGAATTACAAGTAGTGGTTTCAAATTAATTCTGAGCAAGTTACCAAATACCAGTTGCTTGTAGAATTCTAAGTATTAGAAACCCAGATAAGTTGTGGCAAATGAATGCACTGTAATAGTTTTAATAAAATTACCTGTGAGGTACATTGCTTTAGGAGAAAGTGTCAGATGATCGTTTTTATGAATAATATTATATTATGTCATTGTCATGTAAAGAAATTTTATAAATAAATACATATATTTTACTCAGCAAAAGATGAGGTATTGTTAAGTTTCCCTTTTTATATATGACAAAAATAATCATATTTCAAATTTTTCTTTAAGTACCTTTGGGGTATTTTGGTTGTGTTTTATATTCTGGAACAGTATTCAAATCGGTTGTTGAAATTATTGCATGTGACCTTACATGTGTGTTAATCATGATTCTGTGCAAGCCAGTTAAGCTTTGGTCAGTAGTAGTGCAGTAGTATGTACTCTCTGGCACTTAGTAATGGTTACGTAATGTAACGTCACAATTTCTGCCCATATTGACACTTCATTATCTCTTGTAAAACTTGTTACAAATCTTGCAACAGGTGTGAAAACAAATTATTTTGGAGCCAATATCAACACAAATTCGACAATTGAAACCGCTTTTCATACAGCCATAAACATTTCTAAAAATGAGAATGGGTGGATCCAGCTGATCGTTTTGGAGAGGGCCATTATAGATTTTTGTTATAAGTTTTTTTAAAAAATAATTACGTAATTCTAACAAAAATAATTAAATCAATTTTGCCAAATAAAAGAAGATATCAAACGAAAACTAGGTCTTATGAGGTCATGTCACCATGGTCCCCCCCCCCGTTCAGATCCGCCACTGAAAGAAAGGAATTCTCAGAATTTCAAACTACCGCGTCGCGTCGCGGTGTGCCATTGTCGCACTCCTATCTTATATCTTCCAAAGGCTAGGAAATGAAGAGCGGGAAACTCGAATTTGCAAATTCGAAAAAGTTACGCTTAACTATTCTGTGATGGAGTACTCAGGTTAACCTTCCTCTCTTTGTTTGCATTAAAAAAAAAACTGGCGGTGTGGACGTAAGCTTTCAGTTACACATTAATTGAAAGATATTTAACACAGCAATAAATGAAAGTGAAAGAATTTTATTCTACAATTTTATATTGATTCGAAAATTTTGCCTCTTCACGCAGTGGGTTACCAGCCAGTGCATGATATACTCGTACATTGACCGAAAATACATATTTACTAATACTGGGCGTACTAAATAATCTAGATAGATCGAACTGTGGCTTTATTGATAAGTATGCCATATTACCAAATAAAAACAAAAAAACGCCAGATTCACTATGCGACATACTTTATTTACAAATTCATTAATCATTCACAAGTGGAATACTACGCACACACAACATACTTGGCGTATGTTCCTGAATGTTCAACGCACGTGGGTTTATTACATTCACAACTCTTCTTGTTATTACAACAAGACTCATTACTCTATTACAAGTCACAACTCTCGCAAGTTTTGAAGGAAATTAACAAAATGAATCTCAATTTGAAAAATTGTGTTGCTATAGGTACTGATGGGTGTCATGTCATGCTTGGAGAAGATGGAGAAGTAAAAGAAATACAAAAAGATGCTGTGAATGCTGTCATGACACCATGCTTCTCGCATAAACTCAATAACAGCATATCAAAATCATCAAAAGTATCTATGATTGACAAAGTTTGCAGCATTATAAGCGAAGTGACATTTTTGTTCAAAACCATCCAGACCTAAACGAAACACTGTTTTGGTTCAATTCCTTGTTAAAAAACTTGTTCAGCTCTGTGATACACGGTGGGTAGAAAGACATGATGCAGTTCACCAATTTACGGTAAGTTTACCTGAGATTATTGAGGCTCTTACAAAAATTAGTCAGTGGAAGAATAAGGAAAAGGCTGGTAAGACATCAGTTCTTGTTCATGCGTTGTGCACGTGGGAATTTATTATAGGGCTTTTTAGCCTTAGTGATATATTATCGCTTACGCTTCCACTCAGCGTCCTATTGCAAAAGAAAGCTATAGACCTGGCAAAAGCAGTGAAAATTGTTGATTGTAACTCTGGAGGACCGTCGACAAGAAGTAGAGGAACACTTTCGTGAAATATTTAACAATGCGAAGAAAATGACAAAAAATAAATATTGATATGAAAAAGCCCCGAACTTGCGGTCGACAAACAAATCGCACTAATTCAGACGTAGAAGATTGCCAGGATTTCTACAGAATTTCTGCATATATTCCTCTTGGATAATGTTATACATGATTTAAAATCACGATTCTCTCAGGATGTACTAGATGCTTACCAGTTAATTTTACTGCTTCCTGAAAATGTGATTAGCTTGAATTCCGAACAAATTAGAGAAGTTATAAATTGTATTGTTGAAAGATTTGGCAATTTACTGGAAGGGGGCAAAGACATGCAAATTTTAAAACCGAAAGGCGAAATTGCACATTGGCAACGTAACTGGAACCTGCAAAAATCCTTAAGTGACTGTAATCTTTCAGATTCTGCTCTCGAAACTCTTGAGAGATGTGATAAAGATATTTATCCTATAATTCAAAATTTTCTCCAGATTCTCACAAGGGAAGTAACAGATCCTTCATGTCGAAACACACCTCGAAATTTTAATGGCATATGCTAATTGATACCAGAAACTCGTATGCGAAAAAATAGCGGCCAGTTTCCATTGCAAGTCCTCCAAATAAAGCTTTGAAAAACACATATAAGTACTAGGAAAAAGATAGACGCCTCTACCGGTCCGTTTGGGCAGCCCTTACTCCGGGCGAGCTGGCGCGATCACGGATGCCCCCAAGATCACGGATGAGTCGGCCGGCCCGTCAGCGGCCCTGCAATAAACAAGGGCTGCGTACACGAAGTCTTGTAGACTTCGTGGCTGCGTAGTTTCGCACCCAGTTCATCTTTACTTACAAAAGAAATAACATCTGCAATGGCTACAGAGCAAGTTCTGTTAAATCCCGTTAACATAGTTGAGTTCGCCTTGTGTTACTTTCGTAACAAAGGTGTATCTTCGAAGGGAAGAGTTAATGAAAAAGAACGAGAAATGGGTCAATGTATTATCGAATTGATCGAAAATATTAGCACTGGAGTGGAGCATTACGAGGAATCGACCCTCGTTGTATGCGAAGGAAGTAATTGTGAATCAAGTGATAGTGACAGTGATACAGACTGCCAAAAGCATATTTCTACCACGGGTGACGATATGGGAAAGTGTTTATTAGAATCAGATAGTGAATCTCCGGAAACTAGTGATTCTAAAAGTCAGTCACCTTGCAAATCCTCCGGTTTGGTTTATTATACAAGCCGTGTGAAAAATACAAATGGGAATGTTAGCATTAGCTACGAGTACAAGAAGAAAGCTGTGGAATTCTGTTTGAGTGACGGCGGTAAGAAACGTTTTTCAATGTCAGAGAGACAACTATATTTGAGGAAAAAGCAAGTGGAAAGCATGACAGCAAATCCTAGTGAACACAAAAAAAAAAAAAAAAATTACGCATGAGAAACTTTGGTCTCGATTTGAACTAGTAAGAAGAACGAATCAAAATGTGAATGATTAAGATCTGCGACAGTGGACCCTGGAAATTTCACAAGAAACTGGCAGCAAAAATAAGGATTTTCCGCCTGTCACTCCTCGATCAATCTTTCAAAAAAGCACACAAAATTAAGAGCAGGAAAATAACAAAATTTGTATCACGCACTAACGTTCACGACGAAACACAAAAGGGTGTGGTTGTAGAAGAATTTCTCAAAAAACGCCAAAGAGAGATTTTCACATTACTCACATACAGACCAAAGTGGATTTGAACGCGAAATGCGATCAAAACGGGCTTTGTCGTTTGTTGGTGGAAGTCATACACAGACAGTTGCTCCATCAGTTGGTGCATTATCACACTCGTACACTATAATGCCAAAAATAAGTATGGATGGATCTTTGTTGCCTATATTATTTATAGTACTGCAGGAACCAAAAGGATTTTTCGGCCCTGTTGTCTCCAAAATAATGTTTCAAGCCGAAAACATAATTGTTACGACTACAAAATCAAGAAAAATGGGAAAGATAGAGTTGAAACAGTGGTTTAAAGAAGCGTTCTTCCCATTTGTAAGTGAAAATTTTGCTCTGCTTTTAGATTCGTGGACCACGTACAATGTCAGAACTTGTATTGAAGATATTCCTCCAGGCAAGACAATTGAATTGCTTCCCGGATACTTCCCAGATACTTCTCGGAACTACAGGAAAAATCCAACCACTGATAAGTTCTTCTTCCGACAGTGGAATGCTATGTATGGCCGTTTATCAGAAAATATTGTGTCTCACAAGAGTATTAGTGCCATAGTTTCCGATAGAGACACAATTCTTCAATTGCAATCCTTCATTCATTTTCAATTTCCATCTCCTCGTTTCCAAAATATGATAAAGCATTCGTAGTTTGCTACAAGGTATATAACAGAACGGCCTCCTGAATTTGTAGTGCCCGTCAACTAGTGCCTTGAAACTGTGAAAAACCAATGTGAAGAAGAATGTGACAATGAAGTTTTTATTCGTTGTGCGTGGAGCCGAAAACATTTGCTTTAATCATTCAGTGGAAACCAGTCATTTCTGCTTTTTATTCGTGCCGCACTAACTTGCGACGAGACACTGCTCCTGGCTTTCGCCTGCACGCCGGTTCGCCGCTGTGGCCCGCCTGTTCGGCCGGTCGGTCGGTCGGTCGGCCGGCCGCCCGCTCACGTCCGTTAAGCTGGCAAAGCCATTTTCAAAAACACATTTTCTCTATACCCAGAATTTTGTGCTATTTTTGTGCTTTCCAAATATCCAAAAATTAATTTTTTTGCTCCAACGGTTTTTCCAAAAATGGGGTGGCTTTGCTGGCTTAATGTTAAGCTGGCAAAGCCAATTAGCCAAAACAAATTTTCATTATACACAAAATATTGTGCTATTTTTGTGCTTTTCAAATATATAAACATTAATTTTTTTGCTCTTACCGTTTTTCGAAAATTTAGAAAAAACGAATTTTCGAAATGCCCGGCAGGCGCAACAACTACGCGTAAGAAAAGTACTCGTAGAAAAAAAACTATCCATCAAAATTAGATTTTCTTGACACAAAATAACCACAAAACAATTCTCTATCCAACAATGTTGTTTCGAAATATTCAACATTCAATATTCCCTATAAATAATAATAATTCTTTACACTACTGTCAAGAAACAACACAATTCAAGTCATACAATTCCTCATAAAAACTAAACTACTCAATATTTCGCAATGTCCTTTCCCAACAAACAGAACCAAACATTGTTCTAACAAAGTACACACACGCTGATTTTTTTGCTCTCAACGTTTTTTGCAAAATTCAACAAAACCACTCACGAGTCACCCGGAACAACGCAATCTCGCAGGATAAGAAAATCACTCATCAAGGCAAAACTCTAATTCAAAATCAATTTACCCTCACATAACATCAACCACAATACAATACAATATACAACAATATTGTTTTTAACTTTTTTATTTTCGATACTATCCAAGAAAAAATTGTACATCCTTTAATTTGGTACCCAAAAACACACCAATGGAGGCACATCAATCCTACTAAATACTAAAATACTCAACATATCGCATTGGCCTTCCCCAACAAACAAAATCAAACTTCATTCTAATAAACTACACTTACAATGATTTTTTTGCTCTAACAGTTTTTTGAAAAACTGAACAAAATGACACGTATCTGGCGCAAGATAGGGCACCTCCGCCAAGAACAAAAACAATCTTCGAAGGAAATATATCATTCAAAAATAAAATGTCTTATCACAGATTGAACAACAATACAATGCACTATGCAAAAGTATTGATTTCAAATCTTTGACTTTCGATACTATCTATAAAAAAATCTAAATCATTACACTGAAAATAAAAAAAAAAGACGCATGGAGGCAAACAAATCCTAATAAATACTAAACTACTCAACCAATTGCATTGTACACTTCCAAGAATAACAATTAAATGTCGTTCTAATAAACTACACCAACAATGATTTTTTTGCTCTCATGGATTTTTTTAAAATTAAACTCAACTTCGTATGAGTGCACCGGAGTGGCGGGATCTCGGGATAACAAAAACAACGGAAGGAGGAACACATGTCCTAATAAATACTAAACTACTCGACCAATTGCATTGTCCTTTGCCAAGAATAACAATGAAATGTTGTTCTAATAAACTACACCAACAATGATTTTTTTTGCTCTCATCGTTCTCTTCAAAATTAAACTCAACATCGTATAAGTGCACGGGAGTGGCGGGAACTCCGGATAACAAAAGCGACGGAGGGAGGCACACATGTCCTAATAAATACTAAACTACTCGACCAATTGCATTGACCTTTTCCAAGAATAACAAAGAAATGTTGTTCTAATAAACTACACCAACAATGATTTTTTTGCTCTCTTCGTTCTTTTGAAAATTAAACTCAACCTCGTATGTGTGCACGGGAGTGGCGGGACCTCCGGATAACAAAAGCGACGGAGGGAGGCACACATGTCCTAATAAATACAAAACTACTCGACCAATTGCATTGTCATTTTCCACGAATAACAATGAAATGTTGTTCTAATAAACTACACCAACAATGATTTTTTTGCTCTCATCGTTCTTTTCACAATTAACTCAACCTCGTATGTGTGCACGGGAGTGGCGGGACCTCCGGATAACAAAAGCGACGAACACATGTCCTAATAAATACTAAACTACTCGACCAATTGCATTGTACTTTTCCATGAATAACAACGAAATGTTGTTCTAATAAACTACACTAACAATGACTTTTTTGCTCTCATCGTTCTTTTCAAAATTAAACTCAACTTCGTATGTGTGCACCGGAGTGGCGGGATCTCGGGATAACAAAAACGACGAAAGGAGGAACACACGTCCTAATAAATACTAAATTACTCGACCAATTGCATTGTCCTTTTCCAAAAATAACAATGAAATGTTGTTCTAATAAACTACACCAACAATGATTTTTTTGCTCTCATTGTTCTTTTCAAAATTAAACTCAACCTCGTATGTGTGCACGGGAGTGGCCGGACCTCGCAATAACAAAAGCGACGGAAGGAGGAAGACATGTCCTAATAAATACTAAACTACTCGACCAATTGCATTGTACTTTTCCAAGATTAACAATGAAATGTTGATCTAATAAACTACACCAACAATGATTTTTTTGCTCTCATCGTTCTCTTCAAAATTAAACTCAACTTCGTATAAGTGCACGGGAGTGGCGGGACCTCCGGATAACAAAAGCGACGGAGGGAGGCACACATGTCCTAATAAATACTAAACTACTCGACCAATTGCATTGTCCTTTTCCACGAATAACAATGAAATGTTGTTCTAATAAACTACACCAACAATGATTTTTTTGCTCTCATCGTTCTCTTCAAAATTAAACTCAACATCGTATAAGTGCACGGGAGTGGCGGGAACTCCGGATAACAAAAGCGACGGAGGGAGGCACACATGTCCTAATAAATACTAAACTACTCGACCAATTGCATTGACCTTTTCCAAGAATAACAAAGAAATGTTGTTCTAATAAACTACACCAACAATGATTTTTTTGCTCTCTTCGTTCTTTTGAAAATTAAACTCAACCTCGTATGTGTGCACGGGAGTGGCGGGACCTTCCGGATAACAAAAGCGACGGAGGGAGGCACACATGTCCTAATAAATACAAAACTACTCGACCAATTGCATTGTCATTTTCCACGAATAACAATGAAATGTTGTTCTAATAAACTACACCAACAATGATTTTTTTGCTCTCATCGTTCTTTTCACAATTAAACTCAACCTCGTATGTGTGCACGGGAGTGGCGGGACCTCCGGATAACAAAAGCGACGAACACATGTCCTAATAAATACTAAACTACTCGACCAATTGCATTGTCCTTTTCCAAAAATAACAAAGAAATGTTGTTCTAATAAACTACACCAACAATGATTTTTTTGCTCTCATCGTTCTCTTCAAAATTAAACTCAACTTCGTATAAGTGCACGGGAGTGGCGGGACCTCCGGATAACAAAAGCGACGGAGGGAGGCACACATGTCCTAATAAATACTAAACTACTCGACCAATTGCATTGTCCTTTTCCACGAATAACAAAGAAATGTTGTTCTAATAAACTACACCAACAATGATTTTTTTTGCTCTCATCGTTCTTTTGAAAATTAAACTCAACTTCGTATGTGTGCACCGGAGTGGCGGGATCTCGGGATAACAAAAATGACGAAAGGAGGAACACATGTCCTAATAAATACTAAACTAATCGACCAATTGCATTGTCCTTTTCCAAGAATAACAATGAAATGTTGTTCTAATAAACTACACCAACAATGATTTTTTTGCTCTCATAGTTCTTTTCAAAATTAAACTCAACATCGTATAAGTGCACGGGAGTGGCGGGACCTCCGGATAACAAAAGCGACGGAGGGAGGCACACATGTCCTAATAAATACTAAACTACTCGACCAATTGCATTGTCCTTTTCCAAGAATAACAATGAAATGTTGTTCTAATAAACTACACCAACAATGATTTTTTTTGCTCTCATCGTTCTTTTCAAATTTAAACTCAACCTCGTATGTGTGCACGGGAGTGGCGGGACCTCCGGATAACAAAAGCGACGAACACATGTCCTAATTAATACTAAACTACTCGACCAATTGCATTGTCCTTTTCCAAAATAACAATGAAATGTTGTTCTAATAAACCACACCAACAATGATTTTTTTTGCTCTTATCGTTCTTTTGAAAATTGAACTCAACCTCCTATGTGTGCAACAGAGTGGCGGGTTCTCCGGATAACAAAGCGACGGAGGGAGGAACACATGTCCTAATAAATACTAAACTACTCGACCAATTGCATTGTCCTTTTCCAAGAATAACAATGAAATGTTGTTCTAATAAACTACACCAACAATGATTTTTTTTGCTCTCATCGTCTTTTCAAATTTAAACTCAACCTCGTATGTGTGCACGGGAGTGGCGGGACCTCCGGATAACAAAAGCGACGAACACATGTCCTAATTAATACTAAACTACTCGACCAATTGCATTGTCCTTTTTCCAAAAATAACAATGAAATGTTGTTCTAATAAACCACACCAACAATGATTTTTTTGCTCTTATCGTTCTTTTGAAATTGAACTCAACCTCCTATGTGTGCAACAGAGTGGCGGGTTCTCCGGATAACAAAAGCGACGGAGGGAGGAACACATGTCCTAATAAATACTAAACTACTCAACCAATTGCATTGTCCTTTTCCAAGAATAACAATGAAATGTTGTTCTAATAAACTACACTAACAATGACTTTTTTCTCTCATCGTTCTTTTCAAAATTAACTCAACTTCGTATGTGTGCACCGGAGTGGCGGGATCTCGGGATAACAAAAACGACGAAAGGAGGAAACACACGTCCTAATAAATACTAAACTACTCGACCAATTGCATTGTCCTTTTCCAAGAATAACAATGAAATGTTGTTCTAATAAACTACACCAACAATGATTTTTTTGCTTTCATTGTTCTTTTGAAAATTAAACTCAACCTCGTATGTGTGCACGGGAGTGGCGGGACCTCCGGATAACAAAGCGACGAACACATGTCCTAATAAATACTAAACTACTCGACCAATTGCATTGTACTTTTCCATCAATATCAATGAAATGTTGTTCTTATAAAATAGACCAACAATGATTTTTTTGCTCTCATCGTTCTTTTGAAAATTAAACTCAACTTCGTATGTGTGCACCGGAGTGGCGGGATGTCGGGATAACAAAAATGACGAAAGGAGGAACACATGTCCTAATAAATACTAAACTACTCGACCAATTGCATTGTCCTTTTCCAAGAATAACAATGAAATGTTGTTCTAATAAACTACACCAACAATGATTTTTTTGCTCTCATAGTTCTTTTCAAAATTAAACTCAACATCGTATAAGTGCACGGGAGTGGCGGGACCTCCGGATAACAAAAGCGACGGAGGGAGGCACACATGTCCTAATAAATACTAAACTACTCGACCAATTGCATTGTCCTTTTCCAAGAATAACAATGAAATGTTGTTCTAATAAACTACACCAACAATGATTTTTTTGCTCTCATCATCGTTCTTTTCAAATTTAAACTCAACCTCGTATGTGTGCACGGGAGTGGCGGGACCTCCGGATAACAAAAGCGACGAACACATGTCCTAATTAATACTAAACTACTCGACCAATTGCATTGTACTTTTCGATTAATAACAATGAAATGTTGTTCTAATAAACTACACAAACAATGATTTTTTGCTCTCATCGTTCTTTTCAAATTAAACTCAACTTCGTGTGTGTGCACCGGAGTGGCGGGATCTCGGGATAACAAAAACGACGAAAGGAGGAACACACGTCCTAATAAATACTAAAACTACTCGACCAATTGCATTGTCCTTTTCCAAAAATAACAAAGAAATGTTGTTCTAATAAACTACACAACAATGATTTTTTTGCTCTCATCGTTCTCGTCAAAATTAAACTCAACTTCGTATAAGTGCACGGGAGTGGCGGGACCTCCGGATAACAAAAGCGACGGAGGGAGGCACACATGTCCTAATAAATACTAAACTACTCGACCAATTGCATTGTCTTTTTCCAAAAATAACATGAAATGTTGTTCTTAAAACCAAACCAACAATGATTTTTTTTGCTCTTATCGTTTCTTTGAAAATTGAACTCAACCTCCTATGTGTGCACTACAGAGTGGCGGAACCTCCGGATAACAAAAGCGAACGGAGGGAGGAACACATGTCCTAATAATACTAAACTACTCAACCAATTGCTTTGTCCTTTTCCAAAAATAACAATGAAATGTTGTTTCTAATAAACCACACCAACAATGATTTTTTGCTCATTATCGTTCTTTTGAAAATTGAACTCAACCTCCTATGAGTGCACAGAGTGGCGGGACCTCCGGATAACAAAAGCGACGGAGGGAGGAACACATGTCCTAATAAATAACTAAACTACTCAACCAATTGCATGTCCTTTTCCAAGAATAACAATGAAATGTTGTTCTAATAACTACCTAACAATGACTTTTTTGCTCTCATCGTTCTTTTCAAAATTAAACTCAACTTCGTATGTGTGCACCGGAGTGGCGGGATCTCGGATAACAAAAGCGACGAAAGGAGGAACA